>JABFPB010004755.1:0-14336 GCA_022817645.1 Ceratoteleas bidentatus
GGGGTGATTTGTGTGGGGGGAGCTTTTGGTGAGAATGGTGTGAAGAGGCGAGTTTTTTGGAGACTGGGGGGCTTAGATTAGGGGCCCTGCAGGAAAAGTATGTTCTTAAATACACTGAGAAAAATGGTAAAGCATATTTAGATATACTTACAGCAAATTGGGATATACTTTCCAATATGAAGAAAATAGCAATATTTTTTCAGACAGTTTGCTGTACTTAACGGCAAAGATATAACTCCAGCAAAGGATTCGTGAACTTATTTCAATGTTCTTTACAACTTTACACTGAAAAGTATATCCCCATTCAGCTACACTTATAACTAAATATGCTTTACCACTTCACTGCATATGTCCAATATTTGCACAAAAATGGTCTGATGCTCCATTTGACTTATATTTGATTATATTTAGTAAATTGATAGACATAAATATTGCGCAAATATTAGAGAATTTTTCTGATTGAGGGGGGGGGGCACGAATCCTGATAGGAAAACATGAACCATCATAAATTTGTACAAAAATTTACCATATATGCAGAAATCAGGTATACTGTTCATATAGAATGGATGCAGTAAATAAAATTGCGGTAAAATGCTGAAAATATTGCAAAATTTTCCTATCTGGGTTTCATTTTTTGTATTTTTTTAGTTTAAGGTTTTTTTAATGAGGTTCTTTTGTAAGAAAATTAGTTCAAATGGTCGGCTGAAAAACCTTTATTCGTTTTAAAGACATTTTTTTATAGTTTTTTGCTCTTCTTACGTCTTCTTGATTTAGAGAGCAAAGTTATTGCATTTTTTGGTCAGTTTATTTTTTTCTAGTAGTTTTAAATGAAAATGTTTGCAGATAAAACTTCTTTCCACAGTATCTCGATAGAATCATTAATACTATTTTTGATCTTTGATATAATGTCGCGAATAAGATTATTTGATACAATGTTGAATTTGGAATAAATGGAACAGTGAATCATTCACTATGTATTTGTACGAAATTAGAACGCGAAAAAAGAAAAGGGACGCTACGTTTTTAATTCGACGATATTCTTCGTTGGAATAAAAGCTGGCTGATGCTCGATCAACACGTAAACTAATTTTACCGTCAACGCGTTGCAAATGCGCGTTTCTATTGACATGACAGTTTGAACGCGACTGAGCAATATCGACACGTGACGCCGCGTAGAAAAGGGCTTTCAATCGAAATAACTGATTTTTGTGAGGCATTAAAAGCGTGCTGATCAATGATTAACATCGTCCGCTGGTTTTTCGACGACTTCCGCGAAATGACACTGCTATTTTCGAGTCTCACTGTCTGAATTATGAATGCTCGCAGCAAAATATGATATTTCATTTCGAATCGCAAAAAACAGGAATTGCATAAAATTGAATTTCGCAATTCTTCGCATAATATCTTTTGCAAAATATAATTAGAGAAAAAGTGAATTTTTTTATTTGCTATCAGAAGACATAGACATTTTCAGATTTTTCAGATTAAATTTCCAGATATTTTGCATACTAACATAAACGATTTCAATTTTAGTGTAGTCCAAAAACGATTTCCATTTTTGGACAACACTAAACAAATCAAATCTCGAAGAAACTCGTTTTTTGCACGTTATATCGACTTGGTTTGGCTCGAAAAATGTTCTGAAAATGTTTCGCACTCGACGCTATTCGTTTCTATTTCGACATCACGGACTTTTCGTGCAGTTTCGTGGGATGTTTCGCTCACGAGATGTAATCGATAATTAGCCGTATCTTATGAGCGAAAAGTCCGCTTTAATTTCGCGCACTTCAATGCTTCGTGTTATCAAACGAAAACTGCAACACTCTATTACGCCGAAAGAACAAGTCTCTTTTTCGTGCCCCACATTCAAACTTAGACGTTTATGTATCTTTTAAAAAGTATTTTTGTTGAAACACTCGGACCTTTTCTGATGAAATGCGTTTTCATTGCACACGAAAATGGTGAAACTGCATTAAGGCTGTACACTCACGATACATATGAATTAGGGAATTCAAGAACATTTACAAAAATACAGATTAATATGATGAGATTTAGTTTCTCGAAAATGATCAAATGATTTTCTGTTGCATGTTTTATAGATATTATTAAAAAAGAAACTTAAATTCTACATAGTGTAGAATTATTGATATTTTGTCTTAACGATTGTCATTTTTCATATTCAGTAATGAATTTATTACTCACAAGTCGTTTCGAAAAATTGTTAAACATAATTTTGAAAAAAAAAAACTTTATTTAATTTTATTTCTAAATGTATCAATACTGTTTAACGTCAATTTAAAAGACAAAGAATTTTTATGTTTGCTAAATGAACAAATCAGTATGATTAATTATTAGAACTCTTAAAATTCGCATGCGCATTATCACTTGTAATATAATACAATTCAAGTCTGGAAAAATGATATTTGTCAAAACGTCGGATAACTAACGAATTAAAGTATATATTCACTGAAAAACCTTTCTTGTGATATCGGATCACCGACGCTACATCAATACGAAAAACATTATGCCATTGCTATTAAGGTATTGATACGAATCACTCTTCTCCGGTGATCCGCGTAAAAGAGTGTTTATCAGTTTTCCCGCGACGTCGCTCAATTCGCGCGACAGATATGCACGTAATTAAGAGACCCATAAACAGTCGCTCAAGCCACTCATCAAAATTATAATACATTGCTTGCTCTGCCGCTGCGACGACACTGCACATTACACTCAATCCTTTTAATGTCGTATTGATTTTCCCGAAGTTCAGGCATTAAAATGTTCACGGGACGTTGCATAATTAACTGATTACGGCCAATTTATAAATTAATTGCGACAGTTTTGCATCCGAATGCGTGAAACCGCGTCTCGTCACTTCGCAACCGTTATTTCCGTAAAATTGTCGTCTCTGGGACAAGTCTTATTTCAAGAATTCAGGAAATTTCCAACATTTTTTTTTCAGTAATATCTTCGAGATATGTTTGACGTTTTTCCGCAGAACAATCATTAAAAGGAACCTTGTGCTACAAAGTGGCAGATTTTTATCTTTTGTTACATTGAGAAAAAGTATAGGATTTTTTTAAAGATATGTTAGGTTTAATAAAAAATGTATTTAAATATTTAGATATTGGGATTTAATAATGATTTACGTACAGTTTTGTTTGTATTTCCTTTATTTACGACAGTAGTACAATTTTTTCCATTTAGTTTTAATATTCATATAAGTAGTTTTAATTGTTTCTTTTGTTACTTAGTAATAGTATACATTTTCTTCGTGTAGTTAGTAATACTTTTTTCAAGAAAGATCTTTTTCGAGATACTTTTGTCGCTGTTTAGCCGCGGGGTCTTAAAACAAACTTTCAAAAAATTCTGCTAGAAACTGTAATGAAACAACGTTGCACAGAGAAAAAGTACAGGAACACTTCACTGAGAGACATTTCTAAGAAATTGTGCGAAAATGTGAATTCCTAAGTACTGTGACTTTTTTTTTTTAAAAGATATATTATGGTTACCACGTATTTATCTACACATCTGAAGCTTTTTCATAAACTCATCCCAGTAAACGAAAACCGATTGAAACCAATACAAATATCAGGCAAAAATTCTATCGGTTTCAATAGCGTTTTTAATCGGTTCAAACAGATTGAAAAAACGGTTTATTCTAAGATTTATTCGGTTTAAGCCGATACATTTTTCTAAAGTAAAGTCGATGGTTCAAACCGATAAAATTTGCTTGCTCAAATGTGTATCGGTTGAAACCCATACAAAATGTCTAACTCATAAAATAAAGTTGAAAGATTACAAGTGATAGATTACAAATGAAAAGTATTGGAATTTTTAAAGATAAAAATGAGAATATTTATATCGGGTTCAATCGGTATTCGTTTGCTGGGATATTTAATTCTATTTCTCATTACATTATTTGTGATTTTAGTAGGAATATATTCACTATATAGGAAGCATGTATTCCCAATATATTTTTTATAAAAAAATATTTCCAATTTTTAATGGGAGTATATTGGGAATATATTGCAATTTTTGCAATATGGGGAATGTATTGGGAATACATTGGGAATATATCGCGACTATATTGGAAATATATTTGGAACATACTGGAAATATATATTGGGAATACATTTCTCTTTTTACTAACTACACTATACTACATTTTATCTCTATACTTTTTAATACTTTTTCCCAGAAAGACCTTTTCCAACAGACACTTTTGACGCTTTTCTACCAAAGTGTCTTCGGTCGAAACATGTTGCTAGAAATTTTACCCAAATGTAATGTTTTTACAGCGGTCTCGCTCCGACACGCTACTCGAAATATCGCGTCAAATTACCCGCGCTGCTTTTTACTCGGACGCCCGATTCTTAGACACCTGTCTGTTCCGCAGGTAGTTATTGACGTCTCCCGGATAAATGTTTAATTAACAACTGAGTGAGCGAACTAATGAATTAACCCCCGCTCGATTTAGAACACCGCGCCACTCCAAGAAAAGCACGAAGTCGTCAATCTTGCCAGAAAATACTTATCAGGGGGCGGGTGCTCATTTATTGAAAACTGAAGGGGAATGAAAAATTCGCACAATCCGAAATCCGCTATTCCGGAATCCAAATGATCATAATCGCGCGAAAAACCGATTCGTCGAGTCGGGGAAATGTCCGGTCCCACGGAACTCCGATGGGAATGGCGAAAATTGGACTTTTTTGCCGTCTTCGCGCTCCGACTTCGCCAATTTTACAGTTCTATTATACAATTTGTAATACGCATCGTGAAACGCGCACTTCCTCCCATTCGGCTTTGTCAACTCGGGTTTCTGGGTTTCGCTTGCCCGTTGCAACATTTGCTGCGAAATGCAATACGCCGGAAGGAAATTTGTTCTGAAATGTTAACCCCTTACGTTATAGGTCAGCGCAACGCGTGATCAATAAAAATACTTTCAATTGGCTTCTCTGATTCCCGGTGAAAATCATTTTCGATTAGAGTAATGAGCACAATCCCTGTGTAGAATATAGTATGTGATGTACACTGTCAAAAGGCAATATTTCTTTTTTTTTCAAGTACTAGAACACAATTTCCAAACTGAAATAAAAATGCAATTAAAAATCATCTATCGTATTAAATCGTTTTTCATTCACTGGGTTCAGTAGACATTTGTTTTATCGGGGAATTCAATTGGAACTTCCCGGAATTGGGTCGGGAATTCGAAGGGTTGCCACCGCGAAATCTCGTCGACCTTTTTTATTCGCGTCAGCGTTTTGCGCCGTTGTTCGGAAATTTGCACTTCGCGTAAGTGCGAATTTACATCGACATATTTGGTTGCCCCTCGCGCTTTCGGTACAGGATTTTTTATGAACCCGTGTTCATGTGGTTTAGGTTTTTCGTGAGGAAATGCGTATCGATTTTTAATGCGGAAAGAAACGAAACGTGGAGAAGACTCGGCAGCGACCGGGCGCGGCGGGGAATGAAAGGGTGGGGGGGGGGTGGAATACAGACGAAAGGGCCGGAGGGAGGTTTGATGTTGCGCAATAATTTGTTCGCGTTCGCCAAATCATTTTATTCGTTATTATTCCGCGGCTCTGTTTTACGGAATGCGAAATTGTTGTTGCGCGGTTGGCCGCGTTATTTCTCGTCGGCTTTCTTGAAATGAAATCCACGTGGATTACGGTCCCGTCTAGGCGGCTATATTAAAAAGTTGTCTAACGGAATAAGCAATACCACGAAATTCGTCGATGTCGACGTGATGTTTTGCGAAAAGTCACTCGAACGGAAAGTGAAAGAAGCTCCGCAATAGCTCTCAGAAACCGACGTTACAAGGAAAATGATATAGTTTTAAGTGCTATGATATATTGTAAGTTAGTCCAAACGATGAGATTAGTATCTAGTAATAGTGGTCTAAGCAGTTATGCAAATATTTTACGAACTGTAGTGTGCGACATTGTTTTCTCATACGCCGTAAAAACACTCCGAAAATAAGTGTTTTAATTGCAGACACTTTTTGCAGATATTTTCAAGTGGCGTATTAATACGATGAAAAGCGTCTGAAATTAAGGTTTTTTGCTTTTGTATTTAAGAAACATTTCATTAGTTAAGACGCGTGCCCTGCAAAAAAATTGAATATAAAAGATTAAAAAGAATTGGAAATTTTGAATTCTGCTGACTTTTGAATGCTGAATCTGAATTCTTAGTTAGGAATGAAATTGAATTCGTTTTTAAAAAATTATTTGATGCCTAAATTTTCACTAAAAAGTCACTAAAAAGAAAGAGGTTAACATTCAATTCAGTAGCAATGAACATAAAAGTATAAAATAATTCATAATATTTCTTTGATTGTTGTTTCAGAAATTAAATTCTTTTCGTATAATTGAACAATTTTTGCAAGTAAGACCACTTTTAGTCTGGAAAACTGTAGAATTGAAAAGAATTGAGAATAATAAAATGAATCCTGAATCTGTCTAAAAAAGAAATCACTTTATGTTTTTCAATTCTCTTCTATTCTCGTTTATTAAATATTTTTTGAACAGGGACACTATAAAATTCATCCTTAAGAGTGTCATAGCAGTCAAATTAGCAACAAAAAAGTAAAATATTAAAAAATTCAAATAATTCGGCAAGTAGAAGAAATGATGTAGCAAACTTCATCATTTCGATTTTTTCGTGTCTCATTAAGTTCACTTGTTCATTTTGTTTATTTGTTTACAAAGGTAAAGTGCAACATTAGTAACAATTTGCTCAAGACGTACTGTTTCTGTCTCTGTCTAACACATTATGAGCATTTGCGAATTGTACATTTACATTGGAATATTTCTTTTATTTATCCCGTAACGATATTTTTCTTTACAGTAACGTATTCTACAAAGCTTTCTCTATAATATATCAGTTTTTCGACAATATCTTAATACTTTGTGTGGTATATTTTTTAATAAAAGTAGCCAACAACCTACCCTACTCCATAAGAGCCTATGTAAAGCAGTTGCTTACGAGGCATACTTTGAAGTCATTTTTCTTGAAAATTAGGCCCGTAAGCCCTGATTTTTATTACAGTTTCGGAAAGCTCACGATTCAAAGATTTCATTTTCATTAAAATAAACAAATTCTTTAATAACTGACTTTTTGGTATAACATCCTTAAAATGTCTTACACCTATAAATTGACGCGCTGAAAGCAAAAACGAAACAACTCCAATGTATTTTAAATAGGCGTTGTTTCGTTTTTGCTCTCAGCGCGTCAATTAAGACTCAACATTTTACACTGTTCAATACGACATCCTACCCCTTCTTGTGACGACCTGACATCCACTTCCTTGCCCTGATAGAATAAGATGTTTATTATACATACACTCAGAAAAATGTTGGTTGAACAAACCAAATTATTTAGTTAAAATAGCACTAACCAAAATATTTGGTTGAACCAACTAAATGTTTGGTTGATTTAATTAAATATTTGGTTTATTTACCCAAATATTTTGATTAGTGCTATTTTAACCAAACATTTTTCTGAGTGTGTATTAGTGTATGTCAAATTGATGTTCTATCTGGGTGGGCTTACACTCCACGTTGTCCTCCTTACGCCATCATTTCCCCCAACAAACGCAAACGACGCGGCATTTATCGTAATTTCTCGTTTCGCTGACTCGCCGCAGTTGCGGCGAATTTCGCTCGCAAAGTTTCGTGCGTGGAAAACGCGCAAACAGATCGAAAGGGCTTTTGCCTTTCGCGGATACTGCCGGGATCGCAGCGTCCCGGCGTAACCGCGCGCTTCGCAATGGCGAAGCGCAACCCGGTTGCCGAGACGCCACGGCAACCGGGGAAATAAACGACCGCCCAGTCAAATAATTATGTTAATAAATTGAATAACTTCGGCAAAGCGGCGGGAGTTTGCTCGCCGCGTCCCGCACAAAGGGCTCGGATCGCTGCGGCGGGATTTGCAAGTAATTTTGTAATGGCCTTTTCATTCCGCGCCTTACGCCGGCGCTTTTTGCGCGCGGCTAATCAACTCGCCGGATCCAAAGTCGAAACGACCGGGGCGCGATTTCGCCATTTTTGCGTCACTTTTTGCCCGGCTTTGCCGTTTGTCTTCCTTTTATGCACTGCAAATCGCCCGCCCGGAAACGTAAATTTGCATTAAAACGAAATCACGCTTAAACGCGGCCGGCAATTAGTAAATGCGGTTTGAAGCAAGTTTGAACGTCTTTTGGATGTTCGCCTGGACGAACGCGCGTTTAAACCCCGACGCGACGAGCAGCTTTAAAGAGGCGCGCGCCGCCGAGGGACGACGATCAAATGTCAAGTTTACGTCGTTAAGTGTAACCCAATTTCGGCGCTAATTTGCGGCGCTGATGCCGTTAGCGGGATCTGCCCGGCCAATAAATTGGCGCCGACCGAGCTTATCAAGTTGGCGGCGGAAAAAGGTGTATTGGGTTTTGGCGCGCACGACGGCAGAGGACAATTAATTGCGTTGCGATTCGGTCTATTTGTCTTTTTCGAGAGCTGGGTTTATTTGTTGTTGCATTTTTTCGACGAGGATCAACTCGGGCGGTTTTCGACGGCCAATTTGGTAATTGGGAGAGAGCTGTTAAAAATGAGACGGAGAAATATGTGATGGCGTTGGATTGGAAATTAGGTAGTAATTTTCAGGTGTGGAGGGGGGAATTATTAAGTTTGATAATTCCCCCCTCCAATGATCAATGGTATGAGTTTGTGTGTGACAGTATCAGAGTGAAGTTATGAGGATAAGTTGGGAAATGATAATTAGTAAATTATTGTCTTCATTTCATACCAATAACCAGATTCGAACGAATCTGAAATTATATGAACATATACCTGGTTAGAATTGGTTAGGGAAAAGAAATAGGTTTTTTTAAGGGGAAGACAATTTGATATTTTTGTTATTATTGTTATCGACTAAAGACGAGACATATAATTTATAAAATAAGTAATTCTTTTAAATACATTAAATTTAAAATTATTCGATTTATTTATTGGAATTATTATTTGCATACCTAATGACGCTAATATTTTATATATCTGAAAAAAATTTGTAGTAAATATTTAATGTCACATAATTAACAGTTATAAAATATTCTGTACACATTTTAAAATATTTAGAAAATATTTTTTACATTGGATATACTATCTTCTATGTGTTACAAAAAATATTTAAAATATGTACAAAATATTTATTAAAAATAATGGGCTGTCAGAGATGTAATAACTCATAATTTTAACGAAATTTTAGTTTATTGCATTAAGCTATCTGCTATTCTTATCTATTATTCTCATCTATATCCCCATTTTTATCTATATCGATTTTTGGATTTATACATTTTTATTACTGACATTTCATGTCTGGCGAAACATTTTATCGGTGTTAGCACAGAAAAATATGTGAATTTTGAATAAAGCAGGGTTCTGATTGACCAGTTTGCATATGTATACTTCGATGACAAACATCGTATTCTACATATAAAACCGTTAATAACAGATGAAAGTCATTTTGAATTTGCTGACTTTTACAACCACACGGAGGGATCTTTTTATTGATTCAGTATTTTAACGATATTGAATAACGAAGTAAATATCAATATTGACTGATCAATGATAATGAGTTGACAAATATTCACAAATCGGCAACGTCAGATTTGTTTTATTAAATCGCGCTGAAATAAAAACGACGCCTGTGACAAAAATGATCAGATCTCTTTTTCTGACAAATACATAGTGCAATTTTCTTAATAATTACTTCATATTCTACATTTGTATTAACGCATTATAAATCGGAATCTATTTTCATTACAAACAGACAATTTGTACAATGTCTACAAATTCTCCTATAGAATATAAAATCTGTTTATCATTTTACATAAATTCGACAGATATGTACACCTCATACATACAAATGTATATATAATACACATTTGTTCTATTGGGAATTATAATATTTCATCTGGCATTCAGAATGCAAAATTCCTGAAATCCCCTAGGCCAAAATGTATCGAAAACTGCAGCTAAGAACCGAGACGTCGCAAAATATTACTACATCGAATGTCTATAAAGTAAACCCGGCCAACCCGCTATATCTCTGGGGTAAGCCGGCCCTTTTATCGACAGCGGTTTTCTCGAAACAAACCTAAATCACCTCGTTTCGCCCTACAGTGCATAGATCGGGTCATACATAGAATACGACATTTTATATTGCAATAATGTTCCTATATCCACGGCAGGAAAACTCCGACCGCCGTACATCCGGAACTTATCGTATTTCTGTCTTAACCGTATCGGTAACCGATTGCTCACCAAGATTATGCACTTAGGAGCACGTTTTCATTCGGCTGGCATTTCCGCGACGGTATCCCGCAGCCATCGGAGCTCGGTTTCGGCGTTAGCTCTTTCCATTGACACCTTCGAGCACACCCCTTTCCCGCGACCCCTTTTATTATTCTTTGGGAATTCCGTCTGGGCTTTCCAGGACCTATTTCCTGCCGGTTCTTTCTGTTGGGAGATTGTGCTGATTTCCGAAGACTAGCAGTGGGAATTAGAGATAAGAACTGCAATTCCGAGTTAACATTTTGTCTAGTTACTAGTTACCGCAAATTGTACCATTTGCTGTTTGCCTGCATAGATAACTTTGTTGATATATGTCACAGAACCATATTCACTGTAAAAATCTAAGTGAAAAATTTTTGTTTCAGTAACAATTTTGCTTTTCAATTATATTTACCTTATTGATAAAATTGTGCATAAATATTACAATGTGAGTGTATAAAAACAATAAATAATAGCATTATAATTAATTCAAACGTTACAACGGTAAAAACGTTAAAACGGTAAAAAGTGCCGATAAATCTCGATTGAAAATAATGACATAACTGGAAAAGCTATTTCTTTTAAGCGACTTTTATTCCGAATTGTAAACCTGACTTAAATTAAAAGTAAAATCTAGATTTAATTGTGTCTATTCTACTCAGGTCTAAAAAATACAAGATTAAGAGTATAAACTCATTCCGCAAGGAAGCAGCAATATTATTCATTAAATTTTCAGGAATCCAATACATTTAAATCGAAGTTAACAAAACACCTTTCAGGGCTAACGCTACCATATATAACAAACTAATCATTTATTAAAGGTTGCTTGTAAAATCGTGACGACTGTTATTTGCAAAAGTGGACGGCAAAATGCATTTTTCAATCTCGTGATTTTAATGTTGCAACAACTGGACTCATCTCGCGAGAGGTCGACAGAAATGAATCGGAAATGTTACTGCGAACGAAAAATCGACGTAACCCATCGCGAAATGGCATCTCGAGATAAAAGTTGCAGGTTCATTGGTTAGATAAAGTATGTAATTGCAAGAAACGCGGATTTTTTATTCAATTATGTCGAAAACCGCGACGCGTTTTTTCAGTCGCGACTATTTCCGGCGGTTAGTTGTACCGACGAAATTCTCATTTGTTCTTAAAAGAAGAAGTACGCGTCATATCGATGCATGCTCATTATAATTGATCATTATTCATGTTTAACGTCGAGCGACGGAGAAATTAACGTAAAGTTTTGCGATTGCGCGCGGTTACGTTCCTACTAATTCCGATTCGAGTTAAATATGAATAGAATCGATAAGGGTTTTAGACCCGAGTCGTATTTTATATCAACTTGCCGGGATTTGGCTGGGAACATTTCAGTTTTAAGTAAAGCAGAGTGAAAAACGATCGGTTAAGCCAGAGCGGTGTTCTAAAGGGGCGTACAATAAGGTGCCAAATAAAATATGACTACACTGTTTGAGGTAATTTTGGTAAAAAGACTTTTTTGAATGATTTTTGATGATTCGAATTTTGATGCAAGATTTTTTAATGCAGGTAGATTTGATTGTTTTAGGTGGCATTTTTTGAATATGTTGCGAAATACTAGAAAAAGTAATATCTCTTCGATAACTCATTGTGAGACTTTGAAACATGTTTAATTTCATTGCTAAAAACATTTAGTTTTGAGATACATTTTGTCACTGCTATGCTAAAATGTTTCAATCTGAAACCCTTTTAAAAATATTATGTATATGTAGTCTCAAATAACATCTTGTCGAATGTTTCATTGGATTTTATTTAAACACTTTGTTCGGTATGAAAATACTTCTGACATATTTTTCAACAGAGGATGGAAATGAGTAAATAAATAGAATGGAAAATTCTCTTTAAGAAAACTATGCATTAAATTTCGTTCAAATCTATTGCAAATTGTATCAAGTCCAAGAGATTCAACTGTAAAAATTGTAGTACAACGTTATTCTGGTTCAATAATCATGAATGTCGATTTTAAAGTGAATAAAATAGATCACATTATTCCTTTTAAGTAGCTATATAGCTTTTATTTCATCCATAAGTATTCAATGTTGTAGTGTTGCTGGAATTTTCATTATTCCTTCCAAATTCTTCTCCCTTTCTAAAAAATACTATCTCTTTGCAATAAAATTTTGTTAGAAAAATATTTTTTCCAAGCTTTAGAAATAAAAATAATGTATAAACATGGAATACTTTTTGACGAAATAAAAGGTATGCTCCTTTATAACAAACTGAGTTTTAGTTTGGGATAATTTTAGCTACCGAAATAATTAGCATGAACCAATTCATGATTCAATTCCTTTGAATTTGTTTTCGAATTAAGTTCAATTTTTGATAAGTCAATGATTGGATCGAAAGTGTCACGAAAAATCGCGCGTGCTATTTGGAGCCAGGTTTTCGGGTTGCTTTTTGACCGGAGCTAATTGAAACATAATGGACTCGCGCGAACTTGCCTCGTTGTGAATCATTTCATTAAAATCTGGCGCCGTAAAAATGAAGCGCGTGTCCGATTATCCGATCTCGCGCGAACGCGACTTTTGTCGTGGTGCATTTGCATGTTTATAAATTTTTCCCGATTTACATGCGTGTCTGCATAACCCACATATATAAATTACACATATAGGTCACGCGTATGCGCGGCTCGAGGAACCTTCGCCGCTACCCCTGCCATTATTCGTTTTGATTAAACAAAATGTCGACCATGAGAAAACCGGTGGATAATATAATTCGTAATCCGAAAAATCTCGAATCAGAAGGTATTAAATCAATTTGGGCATTTGAATCTGGGCAGATTAGAAAAAATTGTTTATATGAAAATTATGGAATTTTGGAAAGAATCAGAATTTGGCTCAAATCATCCAATCAATAAGTTAAATTAATAAAACATTTGTTAAAATCTGTCAAACATTGTCTGCCCTTTTTGACACATAATAGACGGTTGTAAAAAAAAGTCAATTAAGAAAAAATTGTGTTAAATTATTCTATAAAAACAGTTTTGATTTCTTATTTATTTCAGTTCATAGTTATTCCATAACTGGTTTACATAAAGTATTTTAGTGACATTCACTGTTGATTTATTATAATCCGTTCAGGATGATTAGAATACTATTATTCTTAATAATAGTATTCTATTATTAAATAATAACGGTTATTTAGAGTCACCAGATCGGCATACTTGAATTATAATCGACAAATGATGTGTTGCACTCATAAATACCCCCTTTTATAAATTTTGATAAAAAACATTTATATTCAAATCGATGCCAATCCATCAGTTTTGATCCGAGTAACATGAAATAAAATATGCCTGAAAGGAAATTTCATAAGCTTTTTAGCGGGTATCTTGATATACTTTTAGACGATATACAAAGAATATTATTCTAGAAAATGTGAACAAGTTCACTTTTCCCATTTTGGATACATGTAAATTGTTAACCTTCTTGAGGCACACATTAATATCATTTTACGCTGAAAAGTTCGGAACGATTTTTTTAAAATAGTATTCCTGTGGGACACATTTTCCAGAATTCGCCAAATTAAAGACCACCCTAGTAATGAGATTAAAGTTATACATAATATAATTAAAGTTTATATTAATTTTCTGAAAGTGTGTTAATAAATAATTTTTTAATAGAAAATACATTTTAATAAAGTTTAAAATCCAGTTACAGTGTTATTCTTTTGAGGCGTCAATTCAGTTAAATATAAAAAAATGTGTGTCTTTCAATCAAATATTTTTGTTAGAACTATGTTAAGGTAGTTATTACATTATGGTATATAAATTACACATATAATATATATAACATTATATTACACAATAATATTATAAATTACATTATTGAAATGATAATGTATTTTTAGATGATTTACATTATCTTGAAATATGTGTTAAGGAGGTTCCGGCACGGTATACTCTGCATTTTTTCTGATTTTTCTATCATATTTTTATAAAATCTTCATTATCCGGACACAAGTTGATTAATTTGTTAGCCATTGTTT
>JABFPB010004756.1:0-14340 GCA_022817645.1 Ceratoteleas bidentatus
TAACTGAAGAGGCACTAGCCAGTTCAAGTATAACTGTTGAGAGCCTAACCAGGAACTAGTTAGTTCGAGCTTGACATATCCCAACTATCTAGTTCCTAGATAGAACTGTCCAGGGTCTTGAGAGAACTATCCAGTACCTAGATGGAAACTGGACAAAACTGGTCAAATTTTGGGTTTCTCCTTCCTGTTAAAATTTGACCTTTGTCTTCTGTTGGAACAGTCAATGACCAATCCCGCAATGGCAGTTAAACAACCTCCAATCTTCACGCATCAGCTCGACTTCTATAACTGTTTCCCCAAATTCTTCCACGAAGCTCACGGAATTAGAAATCATTCCGAAAATCGGCAGCCATCGGAGATTTCAGGCAAAACTCCGGGGTAGGTTTCAGGGGGCGAAGCGGGACGAAAAAGTATTCGCTTCGCGGAAGCGCCGGTACTTTCGTGAGGTTTTCATTCGGCCCGAGTGAAAACGCTCGAGCACTCATTGATCCGCAGTTTTTGGAAAACGCGCCGAGTGATATATGGGCGTTCGCCATTGTGCCAAGACGAGGGCATCGGATGCCCGGGATAATGGATGATTTTTTCGCGTCCATTGTACCGGCGGAGCAGCGGTCGGGCGACCAAACATTGTTGCTCGCCAAAATTCCGGGGTCCCCTCGCACAAGGGGCCCACTGACCTTCTGGCCCGCGATTCCCCGGCCCGAGTCGCTCCCCGGCGGACCTCTCAAGTGGATAATTTTCTTGTTATTCGTTCGATATTAGGACGGAAGCCCCCTCGTGCCGTCGATTCGCGGCCCGATCGAGATATCTTCTTACGGCCGCAGATCAGCCTCGGGATAAGCCGAGTCGAGAGTCAAACTTGATCAGGACTACGCGGTATTAGAATTATCAGATGCCGGATTTAGATATATCGAAATCTACTTGTAAATCGATACCCGATAGTATCTCGGGCTCGGCGGTGTTCGTTTTTTTTTTTTTTTTTTCTAATCGACGACGAGGTCCTAGGCTTTGTGCTCCGCGGTGACGTCACTTTTTTGCTCCTCGCTCGCTCCTTGACTTGCCGTTTTTTTCGTTGTTTTTGGCTCGTCTATCGAACGCGCGCGTGATGGATGTTCGCGCTCACGCTGCAGAACGACCCGTAGAATTTATTGTAGCGATACACGGACGTCTATTGAATTGTGCGGGCCGATATTCGCACCTGGGGATGCGCGGTTGTGATTTGCGGGATAGATTTTTATGAAGCCAGGGTGTCTCGAATGCGTAAGACAATCAGATGTTGGACCGAAGTCCTATTTCCTACTTTTCAGAGGAAGTAGGGAATTGCGACGAAAAAAGTCCCTCAGCAAGTGAAGAACGCTCGTCTTTCCTTTTCAATCGGCATTCGACACGACTCTTTCAGTCATAGACCCGGGCGTAAAGATTGCCAGCTATTTAATTCGTGTCTCGATTTTTTCGCCCCTAAAGTGTCGCCCATTGAAGTGCACCGAAAGCGTCCACGCCCCCGTTTGCCTGGACGCGTAAATAGCAACAAACAACCGTCGCCCGACACTTGGCTTAGTCAAGTTTCGGGCGCGCGGGATAGAACGCTGTTTACACGGGGACTCGATTTGTATGCGGCGTCGGCGAACTGATACTTGTTTGCCGATGGACCGGACTTCACGGGCGAATGGGCCGAAGCGTCAAGTATCGACACGGCGATGCGTGCGACACACCTTCGGCCGAATGGAAACATGAAAAAGAACCGCAAATCCGTGGGTAAGCGTAACTACCGGTTGATGCACCGATCATTCCGCCATGATGGCTCCGAAAGGGAGACCGCCATCGACAGATGTTCCATTCCCTGGGCCGATTCCTGGGTTCGCCAATTTCACACCGAGACGACGTTTCATCTTCCTATTTATTGATGAAATTCACTATCGGTATCGGATGATCGGTATCGGTTCAACTCAGAATATCGGAATCCGTCCATTTCAAACCACATGAAAAATTACCATTTACATAGAATCAAAAATGGAGGTTTATCTTCTACTCAAAACAGATACTTTAGCCGATTTTTCTCTCCCAACCATGAAAATCGTTTTGAATGAAAACGGATAATTTTTGTTTACCGATTCAAAACAAATCCACCCGCTCGGCGACATCTCAACTTCTGGCAGGAAATCGAAATTTTGTCAAATTGAAGTCGCCAATGTGGCTGACAAATCGGTCCGAGTTAATTGCTCGGGCGATCGTTATCGTCGTCGAATTATACGTCAACGGCGGCTCGGAATTCGGAGAACGCCGCGACTATCCGGAATAGCCGATCAAACGGCCAAATTCGTGCGGCCGTTGTTTTCGAAACGGTTGACAAATGCCCGCGGATAATGTTTCCAAAACGTGTGTCGCCACCTTTCTGAGAACCGATTGCCCGACCGGCATTCCTGGCGTGCCACCGTCCGCGCTTTTGTTATCAAAAAACAAAACCAGATTAACATCGTAATTCCGAATTATTTATTCCGCGCGGAGTGCCGGATTTCCGCGAAACAACCCTCCGCCACTTGGCAGGCTTAAATCATTCCGGTTCCGAAAAATCGCGTGCCATCTTGATTCCCGAGAAAATTCGGTAGCACCACGCCGAGGTGCTTCGCATATCCCGACCGGCCATCTCAGACTTGGCTAGGCTACCGTGATGACCATGGCGACGGCGTTTCTGCGACGTTTATGTTAAACCCGCGGGGCACTCGAGATTAGGCGCGCAGATTTTGGTGAAACCGCCGGGATGAAGAATGGGGGCGCCGCCAGGCGGCGTGCCGATGTCCATCTTAAGTTACCGGGCCAGGTTTCTGCGTTTGGTCCCAGTTCAGGGTGATCAATGACTCTCGCGATTTGAGTGCGCAATCCGTTTTCAACGGAGTTCACGTACGGTTAATTTTTCCGATTGGAACCCGAGGTTTGACGGCCGATCGGGAACGAGGTCGATGGACCGTTAAGGTGGTTCGTAATTACCAGTCGTTTAAGTTGGAAGTCCGTCATAAGAAGTTTGAGGTTTTGAATATCGAGTTTGCATGATGTTAAAATGGATGGATGAAACGGCAGAAGTCCGAGTCGGGTTTAATTGAACTCGTCGACCGAAACGTTTTTTCTGGAATTCGTGGATGAGATGAGTGAAATGGGAAAGAGGTTGCTGGCAAATGAGGCTCTGGGTTACAAGACATACTTGACCGTTCGATAAACCAATTCAAATCCTTGAATCCACTTGACCTCCGTAAATGTGCAGCAAAGTTACAAATCACGTTCGCAAAAGTCTAAATGAATTGGATTGAAAACGTTATGAATATTCCATTGTGCAACGAGGCTCCGATCAGGATAATGGCGTTACGAAACCGATTACTTCTATCCGTCACTTAACGTCAGATCCGGGGCACTCGCGCAACGCGTCGCGATTTGCAAACAAATTTAGGTTGCTCAAATCAAACAGCCAAGCTATCCGAACAGCAATGCAGCGTAACCTGACACCTTTTCGGGTCGCTCCCGTTCGCAGCGACTACCTCAAAGGTTCTGCCTTCACTCCTCATCCCACAAATGTCATGCACTTTTTACGCCTCGTCCAATCTCCACAATTAAATTCCTATCGAAATCGACTACGACTTTCAGTTCAAGAATGCGACTTCAACAGTTGCACGTAACATTTCCATCATCCTAATTTTCTCACTCCATTGTTCCATTAATACCTCGAGCATGACTCGGAGAAAAAATAACCAACAAAATATCGATTGAAAAAAATCCGTCTCAATGCAATCGAATAAATTTCCCCAAGCAGCCTCTCCCAGTCGTCCAGGAGACTCATTCAGCGTAAAAGTCACTTTTAGAGTGCGCCGCGGTATGATTGTCCGCGATGAAAATTGATCATCAAAAGGTTGTTGGGCCTCGTCGCACCTTTGCCTTCACGTCTCTGCTTCGTGACAGGCCGTGACACTGGTTTTCGTGTGTCGAATTGTCGGAGGCACGCCCTATTGTGCACTAGCGCTAAACGCCACAAAATCCGAGATCCAGCTTGTTAGGGCGCATCCATTGAACGCCTTATTTTTCCCCGGACCGTCGTCATTTTTCGGAACACAGGAAGCGGCGTTGGACCCCGGCACCACGATCGCGTTAATCCGCAGTTGTCGAGTGTGTCCGGCGCGGCCTCGGATTAGGCACTGGCATTCCGCAGCACTTTTAATGTCGAATGCTTTGATGGGCATTGTCGCGGCCACTGCATTCAAGTATTTTCTCGTTGGCTGTTTGCCAACAGGGCTTTCCGCTGTTGCTTCCTTTAATGAAGTACAAAGTGAGCCCGAAAAAGATTACAAGTCGGTCTCGAGTGACGGCACGGTTTTGCATGAACAGCGAATGTCAATGCGAATTCGGGATCGTGACTTTTGTCCGTATGTCGGGAAAATGTGGGCCTTCGATCGACAATGAAGAAACGTTGGCAAAAGTACACGTGTTTGTCTAAAAGATGGGGCACATTTAACTGCTTCCGTGTGTGTGCCATTGTGAACTGGGTTTTCGGGCTACACTGGAAATGAAAATGAGATACCGGTAAAACAAACAAATCTGGACCATCCATCATTCGCATCGCGAAACTGAACTGTTCCGAAGAGAATTCGAGTGAACCGTTAGCCGATCATTAGGCGGTGACGCTTTCGCAGGAATTGTTCGCTGCGGAATGCAATTTAGTCACGGTTAATTTGGTAAGTCAACGTTTAGTCATTAATGTGTGCCCCCTAGTCCCGATCGGATCAGTCTAATATTAACCGTCGATGATTCGTCGATTTCAGTTGTCTTCTCCCCTTCGTGAACGGCACCGCGTGCCCGCGAGGGTTTTGTTTCTTCGGCCGTGTGTGGCCGTTTTTGGCTTATTAACGAATCGACTGGAGGTCACCTAATGACTGGACAGAGGGCGTGGCGCGAAGATTGCTAAATCAGATCGCCGCGGGACCGGGTACGAGGGGATGCTGGACTTAGGCACCGGGTCGGAATACGCATTAATGTGATACACTCGCTTAGATCGAAATGAAGACGCCCTCGAACCGTGAGAAAGAAATTTATGAAACACAGGTGTCACTGGCGAACTATTAGCTATTAGCGAGTGTTTCGTTGTTCTACGAGAGTGTAAAAGCATTAATTAGGTGGAAGTAAAACAATTCCATTTAGAAGTAAAGCAGAAATACTACATTTCCCTAGATTAGTTTTGGATGGGTGCTAGGAAACGTAGTTGGCTCTATGTTTACTAGGTGTAGCGATGTACAAGGCGACAGCTGTCTGAAACTACACCAGCGCCACCTCGAAGGAACTACCGATAGGGATTTTGACGAAACATTCAGAAAGCGATCGAATTTTTGTTAAGTAATAATACATTGGAGATGATTGGGACCCAAACAGACATATCTCAAAAACACGTAGATTCGACGAGGAATCTACGTCGAATCTTCGTCCAAATGTTGATCCACGTAGAATCCACATGGATTCCATGTTCGATGTCTATATGGGGAGTTATAAAATCATCTTTGGAATATCATGTTACTTTATGATTAGTTTCTCAGAGGAATCTTAAGAGACAAAATTTAGTGATCCTAAATTCCAATCTCTACGATCGATCATCTCAAAATGTCATTAAAAATTCTATCTGGGGATGGAAAAACAATTGAATTCCATGCCACCAGGTGTCGTAAACAAGTGACAATTGCATCTTTCTCGCAAGTGCCTCTGGAAAGGTGTGGTTGCTCTTGATCAATCAAGCTGGACAATGGCGAACACGTGGCGAAGAAGGAGTATCGACCGGAAGCGCTGATTCGGGAAGGTGGACCAAATCGTTTATTGCCAAATCGGAGGCGGGGGGTCCGGGGAGACGGGCGGCCGGCGAAGGAGCAACGAGGGGGTCCGGGATGCGGGGGGCAGCCGCTCGGAGAACATAATGTTTCCCACAGCGCGCGGAGTTGTATATTTTACGATATGGCGAGCAATTTGACATCTCGCATGAAACATAATTCACGCGAGCGCTCGTCCGCGATTGTGTGCGTGTTTGTTTGGGTGTGCGTGCGAGCGCCCAGGCCGGATCGATTGCACGTCGAGCGAATCTTGGCCGTTGGCTGGTGTGCGTGCGTCCGAGCGCATCGAAACCATTAGAGGACGACTCTTCGTAAATATAACGGACGGCGAACGCGAATTCGGACGCGCTTTTTTGCTCATCGCGGCGGGTCAGCCCGGGCGCCCTCGGGCCCTTTTTATCGCTGATACGCCGTTGGCGTGCCCGGCCATCGTTTCACGCCGAAATTTTATTTATCGCCCTTTGTCTCCGATTTCACTAATAATCTGGATCAAATAAGAAATTTGACACGCCAAGTGGCAGATTGGAGAAGTCAAGGTTTGATGGTTAAAGGAAGAATTGTTTTTCGCGGGCATTTAGGAAGGTAAGAAGTTAAGAATATGAATTTCTTTAAAAATAAGTTTTTGGAAGCTAATTGAGCAACTTTGCCAAAGTAGTACTGAAAAAAAATTCTGTATTACTTTTATGTTTATGGCAGCTAATAAAGAAAATTGTCAGTACTAACATCATATCCACATGCTTCGAAAAAGCGTTAGCTACAATGTAAGCCGAACAATAAAGTAATTTAAATGTACATTATACGAGCACCTATTTAGAGAATAAAATGTGCAATTTCAATTGCGTCATTTACATTTACGATCGTTAAAGTCGAATCCTATAAATTTGCAAGTGTAAGAACTTAATTTACAATATAAATTAACACATTAGCGGCATTCAGTGTTTCAGCGGGAATCCACATTGTAAGCGGGCCAAATGAAGTCGTAAAACGCGACCGAAATTTATGCGCTTTATTTACCATACTTTGTTAGTTTATATTCTTATAAAAAATACAAATTATAGAAAAATAAATATTGCTAATAAGAAATTGTTATTACATTAACAATAACAATTTTGAGATTTCAGATTTGACGATATGTATAATTCTTAAATATATAATGTCCTAAATAAAGTACATTTAAAAAATATATTTTCATTAAAAAAACACTTTGTAACGGCATAGACGCCTCACAACATTGATAGTATGGCCACAGCTTTGCGCTCCGAAAGTCACGAGTTCAAATCCTGTTGCGGCCGTTGTGTATATAAGGCAGATGTACCAATTTCTGGACATGACCCAATTGCTAGACAATTCATTAATAATTACAGTGTAGACAAATTATTTGATATGTAAGTAATTAGAAAATAAATAAAAATATCATGCCGGTCAAATATTTACGAGTTACATGTTAACGCTTAACATGTAACTCGTAACTAATTTTCCAGGTCCCGAATGGCATTGACCTACATCCACACAAATCCAAGAAACACTCATTTAGATCATTCAATATACAAATTTCTCATACGGCAGCACCGGTATCGGTTTCCGCCGATAAAGCAGGAGTTTCAGGTTACGAAATTAAATTACAATGAACTATACCCCTCGATGCCCGGCCTCTGCCAGTACTTATCCGACGAATTTGACGCGGACCTGCCTGTCATCCGTGGGACAGACGCTTTTCGAAACATAACCGTTGGACTTCGAATTCCGAAAGGGTTCAGCAATCGAGGAACGTATTTTCTAATGTTCTCCGCAGACGTTGATTTGCCATTGTCCGCGCCGCGCGAGGATGTTTGATTGATGTTTTTTTTAATGACCACGACAATGCATAACTGAAATTGAAATGTATACGAGTCACAAGCTGGGAATATTTTTTTCATTACCCGTCCGGGTAACTCGAAACCTTGAATTGGATTCTAAGTCCTCCAAGCCTTTTACTTCATTCGCCTTATTCCCAAAATCAGCACGATAAAGAAACAGTTAGAATAAAAATTACTTCAGGTCATGATCGAGGTTTTTGAGCTAATCACAATCAGATTACAACCAAAAATCTGAATCGAAAACTCGAAAACTCAACATTTGTTTGCTACTATAATTTTCCCTAAAGTAACTTTATAGTAAATCTAAAGGGCATCTTCTTCCACCAACACCAATTAATTGAACCGTCCAATCTTGATCTTTTCCCTTTCTTAAAATCACGAAAACTCGACTCAGCGAAAATCGGCTCGGCGTTGACACGTGGGTCAGTGCGGCCTCGCTACTTTGTCCTTACGTGAGCAATATTAATTGTTTTTGCCCGGACTTTTGCGGGCGACCTCGTGACATCGCGCGGCTTATTCATTTCCATCGCAGGAATGCACTCGTGTACGCCTCGTGGTGTGTCGTGGAATCGAGGCAGCGCGGGACGTACACCTCGACGTACGTAGGCCTCGAACCGGCATCCGGCCATACTAACGACCTATGTAAATGTTCCATCTGTTATCCTTGTCTCTTATCATTTCGTTCGTCCCCGCGTCCCGACGTGGTTCCGCCGTTCCTGGCTGCGCAGGAACCACGAGGAGCGAGCGTCGGGCCGCGGGACCAGGCATTCCAGGGCCCGGTCTCGACCCGCGACCCCCGACCCTCGCCCCCTAAATCATCCACCGCAGCTAGCTCGCAATTCCGTTTTGTTTTCTCCGTCCGCTCTCGGCATCCGCTCTTATTGCTCACTTTTTGCGTCCGCGCGCGCATGTCGTCGTATCCTCGCTTTTTCATTCGCAGGGGACAACCAAAGTGCCCGGTTACAAATTCAATTAAACGATTAGCATCATCCCTTTGCGAACCACGGCTGAGGTCGCAACCTATAGGGGATGTCGCAACCATTGCGATGTTCTTGGGAAATGGTTTGATGTGAAAATGAAGAACGTGGGTTGGGGTTTCGTTTGGATGGGAAGATGGGAAGGTGTAAGGTCCGGGAGGAGTTGGATAGAGACCAAGTTACGAGGAAGAATATGGTAGAACAATGTTTAGAGTAGTTGCAAGATTGAGATGGGAGTTGAATAAACATTATTTAAACAATTTACGAACAGAAGTTAAACCAGTTGAAAAGGAGAAATAGTTTTTAAAGTGAAGTAGGTCAATGGAATTATTTATAATGTTAGAAGCCTACTGAAATTTCAGACTATTTTCCTATTTATCACAAAACTACCTACATTTTTATTTGATCACCAACATTTGTACAAAGATTTCAAGTCCAGTAAAGATTACAAATGTTCAAGTCATAAAAATATGAAAAGTTTCAACATCTCTCGATCCTTTCCAAACTGCTTTTCATTGATATTCCTTCCACCATACCTTCAACTCCAATTCGCCATCTCAATTTCACAAAAAAAATCCCACCGAATTTTCTTCGCCCGGAAGCACGTGTTGATACAGCGAATGACTTGCCCGAAGCTTGCAGGCTTCTATTAAAACAAGCGCGGCACGCGTTAATTGCTTTTTGATGCGCGCGATCGATTAGCCGCAGCTGGGAAAACAACGTCACGTCAGTCAGCGTGTTTATTGGGACGCGTTGACTGACTTTTTTCGACCACCCGGCCAATTAGCCGCGCACGTCGGCGCGCAAAAATCAAATCGATTTGTGGTGCCGCGTTAATGAGTCACGTTGCGCCGGACACTATAACAAGCTGGTTCCACGTCATTACACTATATCCATGTAATGACGTGGAACCAGCTGGATTCCGCAAGTGGCTCCGCGGCAAGGGTAACCGAACACGGCACCCGCCGAATCGTTGTCGGGCGCCAGTAGCCTGCCGAAAACGGTCGGCACAATGCAGATCATCGAGAAAATATCGAGTGTCCGTAACACTAGACTTTTGTGCCGTTTAAATGCCAAGCGATACCGCAACACATGCGCGCGGCCGTCCGCGCGTCACTGTTCCGTCCCGGGACTCGGAGTTTCGGCCATTTCAACGGGACAGAGCTTTTTGTTCTTCGTTTACCGTTAGCTCCTGAGGGTTGCGTGCTTTGAACTTTTCACGGCGTTCTAAGTGTCGGGCGGAATGTTTTTCAGACGATGAGAATAGTAAGGTTTATGAGATAGTGTAGTCGGTAAAAATATTGTAGCTAGCATTTTCCTTGAATTCAGCAAATTGTAGATATTTCTAAAATGGAAATGGGATTCTAAAATGGTGAAATGGGATTCCAAGAAGGGAAATGGGATTCGTAGATGGAAAATGGGATTCCCGTGTGCAAAATGGTATTCCCATGTGCAAAATGGGATTCACATGTGGAAAATGTGATTCCCAGGTGGGATTCTGATATGGGAAATAGGATTCTAAGATTGGATATGGGATTCCCATGTGGGAAATGGGATTCCCAGGTGGGAAACGGGATTCCCAGGTGGGAAATGGGATTCCCATGCGCAAATTGGGATTCACATGTGCATATTATTTTTCACATTCTTCCCACACTCAGATGGGAAATCGTATTCTAAAATGGTCAGTGGGACTTAATTAATATGTTTGATGTTGATTATTTTCGAAATGAAAACTACTTTATAAAGATTTTAGATGCAAATTTGCACTGTCGAAAAAAATCAGATGAACGTTTTGCTATAGAATTTGTAATTAAGCAAATTGCCTAATTCGAATTCATAATTTTATTTCGTAGGTCCCTAATGGACGGTGGTTAATTGAATTTATTTGAAAAATGTCATCTGTTCGCAAACGGTGATCCCTTCACAGTGACACGCAATTCGCCTAATTGAAGGTCGTGAAGTTATTGACAGATATGAAGCGTATATAATGGTGCTGAGGATGGTTAAGACCTTAAGTCTTTAGCCGCGCTAAATCGCTGTTAGCCTCGGGCCCCGACCGAACATCCGAACTGTCGAGCGGGCCGCTATTGCAACAAATCTTTCTGTCTAAATCAGTTTCAAGTGAGATAAGTGTTTTAGCCCCGAGCGTCGAAACGAGGCGGAAGGGACTCGCCTACATCGAGCCACCGAGTACACACTGATACAAACGTTTCAACGCATCCATCAGCAATCGCCGAACCATTTCGGTAATCTAATTAGCTCCAACGAAACAATACTCGCAAACGAATCTTGCGTCGATTCATCTATCTACAAGCAATTTTTATAATGAAATTACGATAAAATAGAAAATATAGGAACATATTTTTTGCCAAACATGTGGGACTGACAAATTTAAATTTTGGCCCGACTCGAATACTTTTTGTTGATACTATTAAAAGCAAGCCGTTATCAAAAAGTAATATGAGGTACCCTATCTGATAAAAGGTCACGCGTTATAAAAGCAATGTTAACCATAATTTGGAGGAGCGATTTTTGTAAATCCGGGGCTAGGGATTCGGCAATCGATGACGGCCATTGAGATCGGGGCGAAGGAACATCGTTGCGTCGTTATTCTTCTCGCGGTCGTTCTGCCATAATTCGTGCCGTTTTCTCTCCCTCCAGAAAGACATACAAGACGTCGTCGTTCGTAAACTTGGCGCCCCGTGAAGCAGACACGAGCCTCCACTCGACGTCGCAGTGTTTTACTTTTATCCTCCGGGCGATTCGAAAAATTGACTGCTGGAAATCTCAAATCTACGCGGCCACGCCACTTTTTAGACGACTTTACAATGCGACGGAAAACGGCAAATTTTGGGTTATCACATTGCCGCTTCATTTTTTATAGCAAAGTTCAGTAAGCTAAAAAAGTTGCAAAATCCCAAACAATCATTTTAAATATTTTGAAATCGAGATCGCCGAGATGTCCAGTTCAACTTTTCGAACGCAACATTTCAACAACGGCACCGAAACGTCTGCAAATGAAGCTCCGGTAAACTTTTGTCAATCGATAAGTGGCTGTTTAAAGTTCGTTCCACGAGTTGAGGTTTCCCCACGAGTTCGCCCCTACTTAACGCTTATTCCGACACCCCTCGTGAGCTCATCCCTATTCTGTCGGCGGAACCCTCGCGCGCCGCCTGGACCAATCGAAGACACGTCATGGAGAATCCCATTGTCACGTCCGCCAATCGCGTGCACACGCGACAGCCAACATGTAACCATTTTTTTCTCCCGCTGCCGTCCTCCTTCATCCTTTCTTTCAGCCCGTTCTCCTTTTCAAGGGCTGCTTTCAGCGCATTATCATGCATATTGATTTAGCCTAATGGCCAGGACGGTGCATCTGCGCGAGATCGCCCAGAAAAACGCGATCGTCCGGCTGATTGCCAGCACGAAATAGCTGGCGTCGCTATCACCTTCCTCATCTTCCTGCGACTGCGAAAAATCGTCGACATTTTTGCACGCGTCACTCTTCTTCCCTCACGATTGTACAAACTTTTCAACTACATTTTTTCCCTTTCTAAATTCAAACAATATCTGCCATTTCTTAGTAGTGACCTTTTTAAGAATTGGTACCGGATTAATGTTCTCTTAATTATTTTCCCCGCTTCATTTTCTGCTAAGACCAGCAGTTCGTAATTCAATTTCTCGATTTCATTGAAACAAACAGTAACGACTTTTCGATTGCGTGCGCACGAATGACATTTGTTCCACATAGATATTTACGGCTCGATTACGCCCTTTAATTGGAATCAATTAAGCCGTCAATAGAGGTGCACAAACACGCGTTCACCACTGTCAAACTTAATCATCCATTCGCCAACGATAATGGCCGCTTATTGGAGCAACACCGTAAAAACAAAGACGCCACGCCAACAAAGAGTTAAATGCGCGAGTCGACAGCGCGTTTTCGAAAACGCCAATTTACTCGACGCGCAGGGGTCGCAAGAGGCCTTGACGCTCGCGCTGTACACACATCAATATAGCCGGGCGCAAAAAGGGGCTCATTGTGCCGTGGTAAGGGAAGCCCGAAAGTTGCGCTCAATACAAAACTCGTCGTGCCCGACGTCAAAACCGTTTAATTTATTTCGAATTCGTGCCGTCTGCGTAAATATTTGCCGAAACAAACAAACACTCCAAGCTCCTCTTCGATTTGCGAAGTCTGTTCCCATTTCGGTTGCCCTCCTTTTCGGAGTGCAAACCAAAAATACATGGAGAAAAAAATTGCCTTACTTATTACTATATTATATGGCATTCCAAGGTACACGTATTTCTCATAATTTTCTCGTATTATTTTCAGTTCAAATTACTATATTTTTATAGTTAAGGAAAATTTAGTTCTAAAAAATATTTCCCAACAGAGTTTCGAACTCGCGACCTCGCATTTTACAGCCGGGTACTTTTCCTCTTCACTTCACACATTTGATTCTTCTTTTATTTGAATCAACGCGTCTACAGCAATATTTAACCTTGCAGTTTTTGCTAGGAATTTATCACAATTTACTACAAAATATAGTAAATGGAAGATCCGTCCTCGAAATACTACAAAATATAGCACTTTTTGATGACAGTTTTCCCTCCGTATAGGGGTATAATCGATTCGGAACGGAATGCAAATCGGCGTCGGTCTAACTTGACAGAACACTTTCCCCGAAAGTGACTGTTTTGAGACTCACTGCGACTTTAGTGGACACTAAACAACGGACCGTCGCGACGATTCGCCATTCGCATTCAAACGACCGAAGCTGCGCCGTAACCTCGTCCAATTAAAGCTGCGCAAAAACCTCCGTCATCACGGAGCCGAAAAGCTCAATTTGTCAAAAAAATTTGCGAGAAACCTGCGTGGTATCCGGGCCAAAACGAGCGGCAAAACAAGTTGTCGCGAGCGGTGTGATCCCGCCCTCGGCGCCATGGCTCGTTTCAATATAATCAACCGCCTCTTTACGATGACAAGAATTTCGGGGCGCAATTAAGAAATTACCGAACCATATATCGTGGCGTTTTATGCCCGCGGCGCGGATACCGTATTTACATATTTATAACCGGCGCCCGGGAATGCCTCGGCCGAACGGCCGGCCGTCGCTTCGACGCCTGGCGTCCCGGACGGGCCATTCCTTTCGCGACTCTACATCCGTTTCCCACTTAATTACGTGTCCGCTTTCTTGTATCACTCTGCGCGATTTTCGCCCGACCACCTACAACCCGCTCTGTTTTCGTTCCGTTGTCCTGCTGTCGAGATAACGCCCGGGCATTTTTACGATTCGGCCGTCCAGCTTTTTCGATCTTTTTTCGCGCCGTTATCTTGTCCTGACTAGAAACGCCGTGTTTCGCCTCCTGAGTTTCGAGTTTTAACCGGACTCAAACGCGGCAATTATCGTTGCAGTTTAAGGCGCGAATGGCTGGTTTTCGGATAGAGAAAGGAGTTCTGACGAGTTCATTAGGTTAATTGACTAGTATTAAGATTTATGATGTAAATATTTTAGGGGGTTTTTGAGAATTTTGGATTTTGAAGTTTTTAAGGTAGGAATGGCATAACTCGAAATATTGAGAATTTGATTAAATTTTATCTGCAGATTGTTCACGTTGTTCGCTTCAATTGGCCAGAATTTCAGCAAAATTTAC
>JABFPB010004757.1:0-14336 GCA_022817645.1 Ceratoteleas bidentatus
TTCCGAACATTTTGGCGCAAACTAAATTGAAATTGAATGAAAATTGGTGTACCTTTAACTTTTTAAAAATGCCCTATGTTTGATTAATTATTAACAAATATATACTTTGTTTTAACTTTTTTGCAATAAACGAGTAAACTTTTGTTATCTATCCATTGATAGTTCTTTGCAAAACAAATTTCATCAAAATCGGTCGAATAGTTCAGATGTTAGCAATTTTACCAGACGGTCCCCATAATATATAACCAAATAACCACATTATCAATTTAATTAAGCTTTTGCCCTTCTACCAAAAATTGTGGTGTCCCTGCAAAAAATAACTTTTTGTTACATCAGGGTAGCTATTTATTTTAGGAAGCCAACGGATTTATGTTGAAAATGTAGAATCTAAAACCAGTTTTTCAAATGGTGTTTTGTCGCATTTCTTGTTGGAGGCGAAGCAGAAAATTAAGAAACGATTTGCTGAAAAGAACGTCAGTTCGCAAAAGGAAGTTGAATTTGCAATGAATTGTTCGCTCGGCGCTTTAATGGAAAAGACACATCTGCTCCGTTCGGATGTGTTGCCGTTTGCAATAATTGCAACGTTTATCGTAGGAGCGTGTACAATTGAGCCTGTCCCACATCGATCGGCGATCTCTCGGCATTTTTTACTCGCGCGACTGTGTCACAAGAAAAAGATGCGCCGCGGTCATTTGTTTCCACCGAGACTTCGAACGTTAAGTAATCGCGTCGCGAGCTATCCGCGACCAACACTTGTTGCGGATTCCTCGCTGTCTTTAATTTGTTTAGCAATTGTTGGATCGCCATTGTCGCATTATTTGTTCGCAATCAACTCTTTGTTTCTGGGTCGCATGGTTGTAATTTTCTACGTATTTTCAAAGAATACCCTGATCACTTTCAATGGAAATGTCTTTAATGAGCCAGAGAAACTGAACTGGAGGAAAGGAATTGTTTGTGATTAAAAAAAAATGAGAGAGTGTTATAAATGGGTAAACAATTACGCGTTTTGACCTGATGCTATTAATTTAAAAGATAAGTAGAGTAAAAGTGGACTTATACGGCAACGTTTAGTTTGTTTGTGTTTAATTAAAATAAAGCGAGACACTAAAAAAGAATTACCTGAAACCATAACTTTTGAGTGAATTGCAGTTATGTCGACGATTATCTTAATTAGGTCAAGACATATCGAAACAACAAATTTTCGCGGAATCATCATCCTGTAATTAAGTTCGCACACCGCTTGTCGTACAACAACCAACAGAAAACCACCGATGTAGTTTTTATTAAATTACTTCTATTGGAAATTACGGATCTGAAAACAGCTTTTAGTCGTCATAAAATAGACTCGAAATTCAGTATTCAAATTCACAACTCAAAACAATACAAATTAAAAATATATCATTTATATTTCGCCTTTTCACCACATAGTTTTAAGCAAACCTACAATTTTATAAAAAAAATTTAATTTGCAAATCCTTCATAATTTATTATAACATTTGATGGATTTCTAATAATGCGATTATTTCGACTGGCATCCTACAATTTTAGCCTGTTTAGTCGATAAAAAATGATCTGCTCTAAAATAATATAAATGAAAGTGCAAAAAAGATCCATCACTGAGGAAGCCTGCTCCATTACGTAAAGATAAAGATGTAGGTTAAGGTGAATAACACCGTGCACGTCGGGAGTGACGAAAAGCACGTCGTACATTTTTAGCGGCGTGATAATTGAACGTCAAACGCGAGATCATCGTGGCCCATTTGGATCAAACAATGGCATTTATCTTTCGCACGTGCGTACAAAAAGGCAAACAGTTGGTTGCGTTATTGTGAGCCTTGGGGCTGCTCGGCGAAAAAACATATCACGCGCATAATCAGTTTTCGCGTTTGCTTAGAGCGCGGCGCTACAGGTGCTCATAATATTTGACATCAAGGTGTCGTCAAACAAAAACCCGGCGCATTTCAATGCAATGCTAACACGTCTGTCGTTTCGTGCTATTGACCATTAAATTATATTCCGTCATTTCATTCAATTTATCGCAACCGCGCATTTGTTTAATTAAATTTAACAATCGGACGGTTTGCCAGTGTTGGAAAAACGGACGTATGAATTGTAATTGGATATCGTCGGTGAATGACCGGCTCAGAAAATATTACTGTATTACTGTATAGAAAATGTTACTATATGCAGAAATGATAATGTAATCAGCTGGTTTCAGGACAAATTTTACTTGATAGCGTACACATATATTTAATATTAATTAATATAAACTAAATGAAAATTAAAGATTTGTTAAAATGTGTTTTTTGTAAACTTGAAAATATAATAATTTATTTAAACATAAACTCTCATATTTGAATTACGTTTAAATAAATCGACATTAACAAAATGCACCTCTGATGCTCAAATTTGACTTTTCAATTAATTTCTTGAGAAGTAGAAGGTAAATTTTTACATACATTTTTTTCAAAATTTAATCTTTATTTTGATTTTTTTAAGTCCTTAAAAGTGAATAATACGGCGGAGTCAAGTTCGTGTAACTGCTTCGTCGCTCGCGGCAGAGACGACGACGACGCGCTAAAGGTAAATCGTTTGATCAGATAACATTGCTCTCGCATCAGCATAAATCAAAAAGCGCTACGACTATCGAAACGTGACGCGTTTCGATAGCCAGTCACACTTGTATGCACTTGTATGCGCTAGTATGCCGTGCGCGTGCATAAACAACTCGCGCGTACAATTTGTTGTTGCGTAATTGCGAGCGGGTCATTCTGTGTCAAATCGCGTACGCAGGAAGTTTCTCGTTGACATTTTTACGGGACAATTTGCTTTCATCGGGAAACGATTGTCGCGATTGGCTCGCGAGCCGCTGTTTCGCAATCCCGAACTTTTCAACTGTTTGGAAACAAAGATCATCTTTCCGCGATATTTATTATGCAAGAAGAATAATGTTCTCGTCGATTAAGAGAGTCAATTAAGCAGAGTGAAGACAATGTGAATTGCGATTGTAAATGCTATTTGTTGCTGCACACCGAATTGTGTCTTTTTAAACAATACGCTTTATGTAAGAATTATGATATTGTTTATGTTGCAATGTTTATTTTGTAGCATTAACTGGGCAAACATTAGGCCAAGAGTTGAAGTTAAACAAAAGAAGGTAGAACGGATATAAAATAAGATTAATCATACATTACTGACGAAACAACATATGATTAATCGTCAAACCATATTCGTCATGGAGCATCCATTGAATTGTTATCACTTAAATTCAGACGATCTGAATCACTTCTCGAGGATTATGATTATTGTTATGGTGATTGTATTGTGATGATTATTAGGTGTTAATTTCGACTTAATAACGGTCATTTGTAGGACCTTATTCACTTTTGAAAAGCAAAAATTTAAATCATAATTAAAAGTCTGGGAACACATAAATTAGTACATATAAATCTCGAATTGAAGAAGGTCCGGACATTCCCGGGTTTCCTAGAAAACCCTACCTAAGAACTGAAAAACGAGTTCTTTTCGATAACGAAGCGAGACGAGTCGGCCCAACATGATATCAGACCTCGAATAACCGATCTTCAGAATCTCGGCGAAAACCATTAGCACAGTCGGGTAACTAAACATTATTGCTCTCGCGAACTGAAATTTTGAGTTGATATAACCGATCGAGTGTAGCGAAACTTTCGGATAAGTCACATACGGTTACGAATCTTGACAGTACTTTCACTGAGAACGGCATTGTGGGTGCATTGTATAATTTCATTCATCAGCTTTGCTGATTCAACAAAAACTTTGCTCGACTTGAACAAACAGTTTCGTCATGCCATTTCACACGTCCGCTTAACAAAACGATGCAAACATGTTGGTTTTACACATGAGATCACTTCTTGATCTTCAATTTGGTTAATTTCTATTCCGAAATTTCATTATAAAAGTAAGAGTTATCATGGCAGACATTGTATTAACAAGATTTTATGATACCCATTATAAACGGATAAACGATATTAACGTTGAGAACTAAAACAGAAAGTTATTAATAAATCTTTTGTGACAAATATGATTTTTATTTTACGTTTTAAAAGATGAAGCTTAATATCGACAATGCACTGATGGCGAATAACTGCTTCGCGTTCAAAGATTATTTTATATTTTAATGTTTCGGTCTCGCATAACGTGTTTCTTATACGTCAATTCGCTGTTATGCTGCTTCGATTGGTTTCAACCAGATAGCAATTGGCCTTAAAGTCAAACGAATGTTCTGCACTCATTTGAATATTCCATACAGGAAAGTCACAAACGCGTTCCTTGCACGCTGAAATTGGAATCCGTTCTTATATAATCAATTAACACAATGCCTTTGGTGGTCATTAATCAAACATTTCACACATTCCAGTGTGTAATTATATAATTGGTCCCCGTAACTGCAATTATGAGGCCGAAAAAGAGGGGTTCAGTTTTTTCGCGCGAAAAAAGTGGTTGATTAAAACTCAATTTATCATGCAATTGAATACAGCGACTTCGCAATCAAAAGTACGGCTTTTTGCCTTGCGAAATCATTGTTCGTAATTTTTGTATTGTCTCCTCGAGTCGATGGATTTGAAAAAACACTTTACTCCGAAAAAGGTGTCCGCGTGTTGACATTTAGCTGGCGCATCGACGCTCGGAAATAATATTCGTTTAATCCGCCGCAATCCTTCTAATGAGATTTAAGAATTGGTGTCTTTGTAGTGGCTATTGTGAAACAGCGAAGAAAAGTGTGACGACGTGGACGAGCGGTTATGTAACTTGGCGATTAATTCCTCCGATACCGATGTTAAATATTTATGAACAATTCGGTATAACGACGCGAGCCGAGTGCCGACCGATTTTCTTATTCCCGGGCGACGGTTTTCGGCGAATTCGGCGGACACCGTCGCTAAAACAAAATTGAGGGTAAAAAATGCGAGCAGACAAGCGGCTAAATTATTTCTGGCATCGTTTAATTCACTCGGGGTTAATTCATTCACGGCGACAGTCTGTCGCGCGTTCGCGTTAACTTTACGCGCGTCACTCATATTTTTCTCTCGCGAAACAGATTCCATTGTGTCAATTTTCATGGCGAGCGCATCGCGTCGATAAACCTGTCAAAAAGGAATAATAATATCCAATTTTCGCGTTGCGAGTGCCGCCAACGCCAAGTGCCGGAGGTTAATATTAAAATCGAATTTTAGAGTATCCTGGAGAGCATGGACTTTTTTGCAATTCAGAGTTGTTATCTGTGCAAGTTATTGATAAAATTATCCAGTTATTTTTGGGGAGATAGATAAGTGAAGAAATGTTTTCATCATAAACTTTTCACCGGTGAAGAAGTATTACATAATACTGAATATTAATCGTTATAATGTACTAATCTGTCAATATCGAAAAAAATGTGTTTGATAATAATTTTGTTATTTACGATAATTCAGAATATGAACTATTGAGAACCTGAAAATACAATGTTCAAAAACCCAAGCAAAAAGTTTGTCCAATCTTGATCTATTTTTAGATTGTTTGGTTATAAATTGATCTTAATTAGATGAAATTGCGTTATGACTGAATTCCGATTTGATAAAAATGGTCTCATTTTCAGAATGATCAACTACTGCTTAAGATTTGACAAAATTCTTTTACTTGGGTATAACCTACAGATTGTCAATTTGCTATCATTATGAGCATTTTTCCACAATTGCTTCCACAAATGTTTTTCGCGCGAATTGCAAATACTCTCTCATAACTTTTATACAAAATGTTATACGATCCTGGAAATAACCCACGATCCTCCATAAATCATTACCAGGCGATTCTTTTACAACTATTTATAAGATAATTGACATCGCCACTTTTTCTCAATATTTCATTCAATAAATATCGTATCGTATTTCTTTCCGATGCACGATCGACGACACGTATTCTTCTAACGTATCTCCCTTGACAGGCGTCGTACAATAAATATCCCGCGATGATTACCGCGTGACGTACAAATCCAAACAACAAACTGAAAACGGATTACAATTAAACAGCGATTTCGCAAAGCCAGCATCACGTTGCATTATAAATCACGGCCGATTAGCCACATTCCGTTGTGAAACTAGCTATTGGAAATTGATTAATATTAATTATGAAAGCCGGCGAATCATCGGCGATTTTCGTCGCGCCGCATTTGCGATTCGCGCACTGATAAATTAGGCGGCTGCACGCGCTCGTTTCGCGGCGTTTATTAGATTAATTAGCGCCGATTTGTCGACAGATCGTCGCGTCCAACGAGATCGGCACGGCCCACGCCGATATCACAATCGCGGTATGTGCATACGCCATGTGGCATCGATGACACCATCGCGTGGGGTTTTCGGTCCCACGTACGGCAACTTCATTTCTATAAATAATCAAACCAACGGGTCCACGTGACTCATCACACGACGACAATTGAAAGTGAGTTGCGCTTCTGCGATTTTCGAAGATCCGACGTTGCGAAATTTTTGATGGCTTGCGACACTCGATTCATCAATCCGAGAGGCGATAGTGGCCAAAATTCATCGGCCCCCGCGACGACGATTTTTCGTCGTCGATTCTGACGACGAATCGTTTGTCGTGGCGACAATGTTTCCGCGCGAATGGAACGTAACTTTCTTTACATAACGGCGTGTTTCAATCAAAAAGTTATTTATTAGTGGGAAGTGCGCTGTCGACATGCTAAAATGTGCACATATGTTCTGCATTCTCGGGGTACGGTTGAGCCTGGCGGCCGGCAATGCCAATATGAATTTCTCGCAATCAAAACAACTGTTCGTTTAGCGCGAGTGAAATTGAAAGTGGGATACGTGCCTTCGTGACATAACCGATCATATTATTGGCAAATTACCAGGATGATTTCGCGCTCGTAAGAAGCATAGCCGTGTTGCTACAACTTCATTTCGCGATCCAGACGAGGTTACGTTTCAATTTAATCGGATTCGCGCGCTTGACTTAACAGGACTGCCAAGTGTGGGAATGCACTGTGGAAATTGGAAAATTAAACTTACCGGTGTTGTGTAACTGTCATCGGTTTTCAATTTTTTGTTATGTTAATTGAATAATCATCTCTGAGAAACGAAAATTACAGATGGGCTAATAAGTAGCAACTAATGAATCTTATATAATATCAATTGTATTTCAAAAATGTATTAGCAAGTTTGAAATAGTTTTCTGATGAAATATTAACATTTTTTTTAAATTATTTGTTGATGATCAGGAAGAAAAAATTTCAATAGACATAAAAAACATTTTGTACAATAAATTTTCCGTTAAATTTTCTACTCCTATGTCAATTTAAAAAAAATATTTATTGGTGTTTCTCTCTGTGTACGAAAACCTGTGTCACACGTTACTGAAACAAATTTCATGTATGTAAATGAGGATTATTTTTATCTCCTTGTACCATAGTAATACAAGTAAAACATATGGTAAACATGTGGTAATACAAGTGAAACATCTCTTTTGAATAATTTCTTTTTTTTCAGACTTTTAAAAAAGCATTTTATTTCAGGCAAAATGCTTAACAAATTATAATTACTTAAATTAACATTACCTTTTTTATAAACTGATTATCATAGCTTTCTAATTGCTGGGTCTCAAATTTAATGTTACTGTCAGCATCAAACCTTTTTTATCGATACACTCTTTTTATAACGCAACAGTGATTTGCGCTAAAACAGTTTTTGCAGTAATCAATGTCGATTAGCACACACGCAAATCAGAAAGACATAAACATTAAAATATGTTACCAGATTTTTGTTTCATGCCTCTTATCACCTGACTATCGCAAGTTGATTGTTACTTCATAATCACTATACGATATTTACGCTCGCATGCAAAATAGCCCGATTATTGTTATTTAGTGAGTGTTACTCGACAATAGGGCTTTTTCTGTAGCTTGACAAATGTTTTACGATATTCGTTGTTCGATAAACATTGCCTAACGGCTGATAGTCTACGATCGTTCACCGATAATCGTTAGCCGACAAATCTCGCACGGTACTTATTAGCCCGTGATAGTTCCATCAACATTTTTGCTGTGAGAACTTTTGCCTCGCGGTATCTCTTAATTAATAAATCAAATCGCCGGTTTAGCCGCTCACACCTCGGCCGCTCACAATGCCCGATTAATTCATCGACTACGATTTTCGTGATAATTGTTTTCCCGAGCGACAGCGGCATATAAATTACGCATTAAACTTGATCCCGAAGCGCGCTTGCAATTATGCGCGCAGAAATGTTACCGCTCGCTCGGCCACATGGTCGTTTAGTTACGCTTCTTTCGAAACACTAGAAAGTGTTCATTTTTCGAATGCCGCGTTTGTGCGTTACCGCAAGTAGCAATAAGCTCCGCGTGTACTGGAGCCGTGCAATTTCGGCGTTTGGAAATCGCGCCGATACATTTTAATATTCGTACGAGCGAACGTTTCAAAATCAAACCGCACCGGGACCTCCCACGAGTGTACGGTATGATTAAAAAATTGTTCCCGCGCCGACCCGAAACGCGCACTTGTGCGATCCAAAAAAAGAGCACAATTCGCCGGACGCTCAATCTCGATTAATTATATTCGCGTTTAATTCCCCGGAGTAATTGCAACTCTGTCCGAGATTCAGAAGCGATAAAGTACGCCGATTTGCATGGACTTTTCGACAGCATTGGGATACCCAACGGCTGAAATCAGCGAAATGTAATCTTAAATTGCTGAAAGATTGTTTACAGCAATTTAAAGATGTTTTGACGTATTTCGTAAGGAATAACGTGAAATCATGTTTGAACAATTGTTGAAAAAATCGCGTACATTTGAAAAGCTACTTAGAGCTGGTAAAAAAAAGTTATCATGTTTCATATTAAGTTATGAAGTTTTGCGCATTTAATATGACTGACGAATTTAATGAAAAAATTCGAAATTATGATGTAATCATTGATAAATCAGCAGCTGAGACATTGTCATAATTTAAGGTACATTACCTTTTCGAGAATTTTTACGAAGAAAATATCAACTAATGAAATATACTAGTTTTAGTTAGAGCTTAAGAATTCAAATTTTTACTAGAAATTGATGAGATCTTGGTATGTTGTGGTAATATATAATAATTTCTTCATCACATAATTCCTTTGAATTAAAAAACATATGTTTTGGTTTCTCACAAAAAACTAAATAAAAACATTCTCAAATTAAAATTTATTTCCAATCATAATCTTACATTTAAATGCATTGAAATGTTCACATTTAACATCATGGTTCTTTGTTTTTCTCGATATCATTACAAATACAACATAACCTACAATATTAGACAAGGATAAAAGGCGTATCAGTTTAAATGAACATTTCCAACATATAACAATTTTTTTCCGCATTTATTTTATTTTGCACTCTGAACAAAATTCTATTTCCAACAGCGGTTCAACGTTTTTTATCTGTGCTCCAAAATCACATAGCCGTCATGTTGACAAAAACCCTATTTTCCGTGCTCGGACTAATTTAAACTATTTTTAATATTATCTCCGGAGATGACTTTTTACTAAATTGATCTCCAGCGAACTCATTCAAAGGGCGCAGACATAAAATATAAAATCGATTTTCACTTCTTCAAATCAATGGTCAAATTCTTAAAACTGTGTGCAGGTGCACGTAACCCTCTATCGCGCCGAGTCCGACAATTACGTACATCTCGCTGTAAGCTTCTAAGTAGTAAATGCATATGCATTTCGCAAAGAATACACGCAGAGGTGCGAACCGGTTTTTTCACATCTCAGGAACTCGGCGGATTTCCTGCGAGGTGGCGGTACACTGTTTGTCAAGCTGCGCGCAAATTTTGGCAAACGCCGCGCCGCGATAGGTTCGCGCGCGCATACGTGACAGGCTTGCGATATCCGCGGTTGTCGGTTGCGCAACAACGGATGATGCTCGTTGGTTTTGTTGCGGCTGCTCGCACGGCGTTATTGTTGCGTGACGCGCGATGCAGCCCGGGCCCTAGAAATGCCAAGGCTTTTCCGCGCGTTTTCCGCGGGAAATTGTCTCTGCTCGGGGATAACGAGCGGCAAATAATGCACGATGGCAAATGATCGACGATAAATGGTCCGTGGTAAATGATATTTGCAAAATAGCCAATTAGGACTAATTTATGGGAAATGGGCTATGATGAAGGGTCTGCGACAAATTAGCGATGAATAATTCATGGGAATTTACCAATGGTCGATTAGACAGAAAAAAGTTTCTTGGCAAATCCGATTTTCGAAGGTGATAATGAGCTTCAATGAGAAATTCGTAAAAGATACAACATATATTGTAACTTTTACGATAATCATCGTAAAAGGTACGATTTTTTCGTAAATTATAACGAACTGAGGTTCTCAAAAATTAGGGCTAATCACAACGCATTGTTCGGTCCGAACTATGCATCACAAAGTTTCATTTCTTTACGAATAAAATTCGTAAAGTTTTAAGAACTGTTTTCTCAATGCTAATGGTAATTTTTCGAGAGTTTATTTATTCAATTTCATTATTTGTTATCGATTGATTGAAGTTTAATTATGATCGGTAATAAATTGCATAGAAATAATCCATTATTAGAACGATTAATGGACAATAACGAATGTTAATCCTTCAGAACAACAACTTCTGGTTCGCTTTCCGTTATGCAATGTACCATTGTGCAATTCAGTATTTTTAATCTAAAATGTTATTTTTATTATCGTTCTTGTTTATAGTTCGACAGTTGTTCCAATGATTCGTCAATTCTTAAAGCTTATTCAAACGGTTTTTTAGGGTCGAAAAGCTGCATGTTGCACAAATGAACATTGCACAATTGATACCCTACCTAACTACTCTTCAGAGATAACTGGCAGTGAATAATTTTCCACTGCTTATTTGTCAATTATTAGCATGATCTTTCATAATCGATCATTTTTCCTTGTCCACTATCATATACTGTTTCTTATCGATTAATATTTACTGCCGATCGGTTGATATATTGGAATGCACCAGTAAAACTTTGTACAAGTAACACCGCGCCGAGAAATAATAACAAACTGAGGAATAATAAAATAAACAATCTCCCGAACGATCGCTGTCAGCTGTCAATGCGCAGATACGCACGTCAAAAATGGCGTTTTAGCAAATACGGTATCATTGTTGCAATTTTACGCCGCATTCTGACACGGCCTTTTTTCGTCCTAGGTGTCTGTTGATAGTTGACGGTGAAACGATTAAAGTTAATCCCTCGGGCAATTTTCGTCATGCAATGCCACTAATAATATCAGACAGGTTGGCAATGACGGGAATATTTGTAATGGTAACGGTGACAGTCGCAAAATCGGCCCTTCAATCTGCGGCATTTTAACGTCCGCGAATTGTCCGGGTAAAATCGCAGTTATTTTTATGACGATAATTAATTGGACATTGACGTAGGAATGAGTAAGCTTCGCGTTGACAAGTTCCTGACATTCTTGGCGAACGCTTTTTGTTTCGCGTGAAGTCACGCAATATTCCATGTTTTCAGACTTCTTCGTCATTTTTTTGGGGCAAATCGAATGTTGCGTTTCGGGTACGTAAAGCATGAAATTTGGCTTTAGTTGTGTACACTTTGCTTATAAAACTGCACTTAAATCGTGCACTTTAATTCGCTTGGCCGAAAAAAGCGAAATCGCCAGGTTATCGGGTGGATTTTTTTACAACAAATATTTCATTTCTGCTGCGAAATTGCACATCGAATGCCATTTCTCGTTTTAATTAAAGAGTGGATCTTGCGGTGGAAAAAAGGCCACCGAGAAATGCACAAAGTACCGGCGCAGCCCGATTTCGTAAATGGCTCGCTTATCCCAGCGTTCAAATTATCCAATCATTCATTACGCGATTATTTCAGATATGTTTTGCGTCCGTACGACCCGCTTGCCTCTCTAATCTTTGAAAACGAGAACGCTGACCATCATTAATAGCATCTCGTGATTCATTTCTGTCATAAACTATCTGGCATTTCGTCGACGCCCAAATATTTCAGCTCACTATCTCTTCTAAAAGAGTCGAACACAGTTTGTTCATAAGCCTCGCTGTCGCAGGAACGTCACCTTCGTATCGTACTCGATTTTCTAACTTGCACCTTTTTCAATCGTTTTTCGTTCATTTTCATTTTTCTCTATAAGAATGTCTTTTTTTTTACTTTAGACTGATACATTTCGACATCACCAAGAGAACCTGTCGGACTGAACATATCTCATAACGCTTTTGAGCTGGTCAGGTTCTTTGAAGTAAATTTTTATTTCATCAAAATGAATGGCTCGATTGATCCTTGAAGAACTTTTTTGGAATATGAGCATCTGAGATCTAAACATTTTTCGCGTGTTTGTTCGGTCAAAATGTTCCTTTCCGAGAGTCTTAGAAACCCTTTAAAATGTTGGCGGCTTAAATCTCGCGAATTCAATTGTCACCTAAATTATCGTTTATACTTTGAACTCCCATACAGCAGTCGTAACGATTTGCCAAGCGTAACTCACCATCCCAAATTAAGCATGAAGAATTCGTGCAGAAAAATCACCTTCTTCGAATCAACATTAGCAACATTCGCTCCGGGGAAACATACGACACCGAAATATTGGTAGCCTGGTCATATATTTTTACGGCGTTATAAATTATATTGTGGCTAATTCGGATCGGTCTATACAAGTGGGTAGCTCAACAAACGTAAAGCCTGGCGATGAATTTTAACTGCCCTTGTCCTCCTGACTTTATTGGGACCCTTTGAACCCGAACCTGTGCTGACATATCAAAAGACAACTTGTCCCCTTGCGACACGTATAACGTATCATCAAATGCGCAGATAATGCAAGATGCGCGTAGATCCGCTGGAGGAATTTGGAACGTGCGAAACCCAGAATATTTGCGAACACTGGGTGGTCGGCGGACAGTGACTTAAATGCACTCAGATTTATGTCGCCCCTTTTTTCTAAGCGGCTTCATTAATCGTCGCGGCCATATCGCGAAGCGTTGCATGTTTGCGGAATGTATTATGAGTCGGACGAAATGACTAATGTGATTATTCGGGCGACTTGTGGATCGTCAATGCTGGAGACGCGATTCACGGAACTTGGATTTCGAGTGGCAGCACTGCCCCGGGCCGCGGATCGTTTACATTTCAAAACTCGCAGCCTCAGCGACTTTTCAGATGTATTAGATGACTCACGCGTAATTCCCGATTACAGATTGATGAGGTTGTAATAGACTTTCACACTTGGATTCGAACAGATGTCAGCCTCCTTTGGCGTGTTTTTATGCCCGACCTATTTTTTCGTCGGCCATTCGTTGCTTAAGGAGGTTCTCTACCAGAGTCAAAATGGAGAGTAGGGTATGAAATTTCGAGCGATGCGTTAACAAAAACGTTGTCATAATTGCATTTTTTTCTCATTCTCATTTTTCTTTATTGAATTGATGTCTGTTGCTGAGGAGTTCCTTAATATTAATAGCTCTCGGTGTAAAAGTAAGCATTTTTCTTAATATCATTGATCAAGTTACTGATGCGCTTTTGTGAGAAAACATGAGAAACATGTGTAATAGTGGAGAAAGGTACTTGGTATAAGAGGAAAACCATATATATGGATCAAAAAGATTTGTATCAAAACATTAGCTTACGATAAAATCATTAAATAGAATTAAGGTAATTATAATTGATAAACATTTTGTATGAATATCTTTTAAAGAATATAACACCCAAAGAAATAAACTGTAAAAAGTTTAGTCAGACTGTTAAAACTGCAGTCAAGGTTGTTAAAACATCAGACAAGACTGTTAAAATTACAGTCTAAACTGTTAAAAGTGCAGTATTTCTTTGAGTGGAATCAATACTTGTCGAAAAATACATCATTAGTAATTGTCTTCCTATTTCCAAATGATGTTCCCATTCACCGGATGCATGTCATATCGCCAGTATGAAGGCGTACTCGAAAATAAATTGTTGTTAAATATTTCATTATAAATTAGTAAAAGAAAAAACTGTCTGTTCGGTGATTCAACTAAATGTAACTATATGTAACTAAAAATGTCTCAGAAGAGAATATTTTTGCGTGAAATGTTCCAAAAATATTCTGGGTTCGTTTTGGGTTAATTCCTGGTAAATTCCGGAAATTTCTGTTACGAACGATAGTCAGTATTGAGGGCAAATTACCCTGGGTCATGTGCCTCAGCGCACTCTTAGAAATGTCTATTTAACGTAAATGGAATCAGGTTCCGTCAAGTGGAAAATCCATTCAATATTTGAATAAGAATATGTCAGGTTCTTATAAGAGGATTTTATTCTTCCGAACA
>JABFPB010004758.1:0-14332 GCA_022817645.1 Ceratoteleas bidentatus
TCATCTGCCACTAAATCCCCATGATACGGAATTGGACCAAAACCTAACGGATCAGATCGCCAACTCTTCAATAATCTAATTCTCAGTGTATGCTTTATTCCGGTAGTCAGCAAATTTCGTTTCTCTAATTGATCCCGTAATTCCTGATCTGAAGCTCAAAACCCAAGCCGAAACTTTTCCGCAAATATCTGACATGGTTTCAGACCATGTCAGATATTTGCGGTAAAAACGGTGATAAAAACACACTTTAACACAAATCGAAACAAATCACGGAACTGGAAATTCCGCGAGAAATGCGAAAAGGTTTACAACAATAATCAATCACACTGACTAAAAAAAACCCAACCCATAAATAAGAAAATAAATAAACAAAATCCCAATACGGCAATAAACTGTTAAATCGAAACAACAAAAGATGTTCACTCAAAATATAATCGAGAATATCAATTCTCAGAAAAGCTTTGTTTACATTTAACAACTCGTATTTATCCGTTCAAAACAAAGGATTTCTTCTTTTGTCGTTCATTTACAGTTAACTTAAATATCAATTAATGATGAAATTTCACAAAAAAAACACAAGCCCACATCACGAAACAAGAATAAATACACTTTCGCAAAATAGACACATACTCAATAATAAATACGCTTTCGCAAAATAGACACATACTTTTCCGAAATTACTTTCACGCAGTTTACCGGCTCAATCACAAACCGCGGCAGAACAATGCAGATAAATTGTCACCTCAGAAAGAAAAACGGGACGACCAAGCACTTGCTCCAATTTCGAATCGCTGCCGATTGACGTGCAAGAAACTCGGGGGAGAATCGGAAGCCACCGGCACTCAAACGAGTAGTCACCGAACAAGTCAACGCTGCAACAATGAACGAATGCCCACGCGCACTCGCGCCGCGCACGCCTCACGTCTGTCGATAATGCAACGACTCTCTTTACCGGCGGCAATCCAAAGTGTTGAAATTACAAATTCGTTAATTCGAACCAAATTGAAACCACTATTTCTCCACTGTATCAAAACACTAAATGTAAACAAGTTGACTGAACTTATACCTAATTCATAACACAAATAATAATTCGGACATTTCGAATTCAGTTTCAAAATGTAATCCAATATACTTTTTCCTGAAATTCAATATAATATAATTAGACAATGAGAATTCTTGTTTCAATTTTAAAAATAAATAATACACAAAATATTACACAAAATAAATAAGCAAATAAATAATAACTAAAATTTTCTGCTGAGCAATTTTGGATATAATTTTCAATTATTGTTACTTGTTTAAAGAGATCCTGGCAGGATCGCCAATCTGTAACGTTGCAAATTTCGAACGTCAGCTTCGCCATATGCCAATAAACGATTCACAATAATTCTTTATTCAGGATCGCCGTTTTCTCAATAATTATTCAAATAAAATTAAGTCGTTATCGACACATGAAGCGGAATTTGGATTTTAAGCACAACGGAACTAACATACGGAAGATTCTCAAGTAAGGATCTCTCAAAGCAGAAATAACAATCAGACTTAATCTCTCGAATGGTCCTTTTATTTCAAGTCTACTTAATAAATTGCTCAGTACATTCAAATAATCCCTTCCTCAGGGCAAAAATACTTAAATAAAGATAGTTATAAATTAAGTCATTCTATACGTAAGTCAATACACTCAAAATAACTTATCATCACGAAATTACTCCAAAACATATCAATTAAATCAAAATAACGTCAAATAATACTTAATAATACCACGAAGTTCAGTGGATCACACGAAATGGTTGATTCTACAGGATTAAATTTAAATATAAGCAGTTAATTCCACACCTAATCGAGATCGAAAAACATGGCGGAAAATTTGGTCGGAAATCTAGCACGTGGTTCTCAGTCAACTTTACAACACAACTAACCAGATCCTGTCGCCAAAACCAATACAAAAATTTATACAAAATGCGGCAGAGATCGGCAAATTACTCTATAGAACCAAGATTAACTGAAAACCTCTTAATTTAAAAAAAAGAAACTAAAACGAAAATGACAAAAAATTACTCAAACGAAAATTGCTAATCCGACCAAATATCCAAAAATGCCTACTACTCACAAACACCACATCAATGATTGGAATTCCGTATGGAGATCACACTCCTGGCAACAATTTCCTGGAACTGGCTCGGACCCTCCACTGGATTTCTTCAGCTCATACGACCGGATAATCGAAAACGTCGTCGGTCTGAGAGAGAGCCCGATGTTCAGCGGGCTTAAATTTGACTCGATTTTCTTCCCCTTCCTATTTGAGCTGAAGTTCCTTCCCGCAGCGCCATCTACGCCCTGGTCTTCGGGTGGTCATCCCCACTCCAAGTTGGACGGGAGTGGGTCATCAACGCCGTCTACGTCCCGATCTGTTGGTGGTCATCCCCTCTCCATAATTCCGCTCCACAGGATGAATGTTCGAATTGCTTCATACCTCCACAGGAACAGGATAGAGAGCGACACGGGCACCGATAAATGCATGCGTGTTGTTGTGAATTGCACTTTATTGGTTGGATTCGAAGAATAAAGAACTCCTTCGTGTTTGATTTGACAAACAATTTATTTGGGCCGTAAAAGAAAAGTATAAATGCATGTGCTTCTATTTTGCACACAAAAATATTGTAGTCGCTTATTTTATTTCCCTACCTTTTCCAGCATGATAGCTCACGTACACTTTTATTGTCGAAATGGCGATGGTTAAATTAACAAGACTGATTTACTTTGTCCGATCGCGACTGATTACGCGTTTCGCAACCGACAATCATGTTCGACCATTTTCGAAGACATGAACGTCGTACGTCGCTGTTACATAGCTCGGCGGGGGGTTGCCAACTTAATAGCGTGTAATTACAATTTCGGGAGTTTCAGCTTTCGGCTTTTACTTAACCTAAACTGAGTTCGAGATTAATTCAAATTACAACACTCCTCCTTAATTAATTCACAACGAAGTTTTTCAAATGTTTGTCTACAGAGTGGCTTGGTCAGAATATCTGCTAGCTGTTCGCTGCTTTGCACATGTTTGACATTTACTGTCTTACCGATGTTTTCCTGTATAAACTTTCTGGGAATCTCAATGTGTTTTTTTCCTTTCGTAGATTTACCTTCATGAGCGTTTTGTAACATGCATATGGCGGATTGGTTGTCCACATACAGCGTGGTGGGTCGATTTGAGTTGAGGATCCGGAGTTCTAGCGCAATTCTCCTAATCTAGCTGACTTCGTCAATTGCAGTGACGGCTGCCCTGTATTCTGCTTCGGCCGTTGAGGTCGCGACGAGGTGCTGCTTCTGGGTAAACCAGAGGATTGGTCCTCCCCTTTTCATGAGAATACCGCTCGTCGAATGACCTGTCTCAGAATCTCCTCCGAAGTCGGAGTCCGAGAATGCTTCCAGTGTGGTGCCTCCATCAAAGAAGATCCCGGCGTTTGTCGTCCCTTTCAAGTACCGAAGTACTCTTTTCACCATCCTCCAATGACTTTGCATTGGCTTGTTGCAGTGTCGACTCAGAAAATTGATGGCAAATGCAATGTCTGGACGTGATATGGTAGCCAGGTACAAGAGGCTCCCAATGGCCTCACGGAAAGGTGTGTCAGGAGACACTGGACTGTCGTTTACTTGGTTTGTCTCCTCCGTGATCATGCCCTTTTCAATGGGCGTAGTGGCTGGGTTGCAAGTGCTGCTTTCGAACTGTTGGAGGATTTTCTGTGTGTATCTGGCCTGAGTCACTGATATTCCTTCCGGTTCGACCAGTATGCCCATCCCAAGGCACGACAGCTTGTTCTGTACCTGTCGTTTGAAGGTGATCTCAAATTTACTGTTAATTTTATCTAGTACCTGGTAGATTTCCTGCTTGTCCTTTCCGGCGATGAGCCCGTCATCGACAAATAGGGTCATCAATATGGATCTCCTGTTGTTATAGTAGACACAGGGGTCGTCGTCCGTGCTGGAGAGACCAATTTCCTCCAGAAAGGCTCCAATCTTCTCATTCCATTTTCTGGGGGCTTGTTTGAGTCCGTATAGGCTCTTTCTAAGCTTGCAGACTTTGCCTGTGTTGTCCTCAAACCCTTGAGGTTGCTCCATATATATTTCCTCCTCCAGGTCGCCGTGCAGGAAGGCTGCTGTCACATCGAATGGTACTAGATTCAGTCCTTCGGAGGCTGCGTGACAAGACTGATTTACTTAGTATTAGTCTTATGGACGTGTGGCGAGCCACGGGGCTGAACGTTTCGAAATAATCGACACCTTCTAATTGTTCAAACCCGCGTGCAACTAGTCTGGCCTTCAGCCTACCATCAGACTTCTGGCGGAGAACCCATCTTCATGTCAGTGGTTTGATCCCTCTTGGACTCTCAGTCATCGTCCAGGTCCCCATCTTCAGTAGAGAGTCATATTCCTGTTTCATGGCTCGGAACCAATTCTTGTCCTTCAGGGCTTCCGACACTGAAATTTCCTCTGCCTCGCCAACCAGGGCTGCGTTGGCGCTGCTGCCTCCTCGAAGGTAACCCAACACGTAATCTGAGAATCTCGCTGGCGGCTTCATATCTCGGAGACCTGTTCTCCTCAGCTCCTATGATGTATCCGCTCGTTCTTCTGGCTCATCCTGTCGATGATCCTCCTGTCTAGGGTCTTCCTGTCGATGGTCATCCTGTCTGGGACTGCCCTGACTTCTGTCGGTTCCTGATTCCGACTCCTCTGAGTCCGAGTGTGGCGCTGTCGACTCACTGCTTTCCACTGCTGCCTCTACCTCGGTCAGTCTGGGTCCCTTGTTTGCTTCCTCATCGAAGATGACGTTGTCTGTCGAGATCACGTCCCTCTTTTCTCGTAGGTAGACCCTGTAACATGGGGAATCCCAATCGTAGCCTACGAATATCCCCTTTTGCGACTTGGGGTCCATCTTGGTTCGCTTATGGGCGGAAGTCAGTACATAACAGCTACAGCCAAAGGTTTTCAGTTTGTCTAGCTTAGCTTTGCGTTCGAACCACAGGTCTGCTGGTGTTCTGCCTTTCACGGAGCTCGTCCCCGTCTGATTTAGAGTGAATACAGAGTAATTCACTGCTTCTGCCCAGAAGCTTTCGTCTAGACTGTTTGCATGTATTGCCGACCTAGCTACCTCGACGACTGTTCTCTTCTCTCGTTCAATTCTACCGTTTTGTTCAGGGGTGTACACGGTCGAAAAGGTGTGGAAGACTCCTAACTCGTCTAATAGTGCCTTTGTTTTCGCATTCTTGATTTCCTTTCCATGATCTGACCTGAGACTTTTTACCTGCCTTCCAAACTGGTTTTCGACAAGCTTGACAAAATGTTCCAGCTTAGAAGGTGCTTCGTCCTTTTTCTTCAAGAAGTAGACGGTCCTATAATCCGAAAAATCATCCTTAAATAAAAGGAAATACCTTGCTCCTCCAAGAGATGGCTTGCTCATCTCCCCAAGATCTACATGGACCAGGTCCAGAGGTTGCTTGGCGACTTTCTCGTTCGCTGGGTGGGACACCCGATGCTGTTTCCCGAGAACGCATCCTTCACACACTTGGTTGTCCCAATCGTCCCTGTACGCGATGCTGTTCCTGTCCAAAATGTCCTTGACATGGCGAATGTTTTGGTGAGCTAGCCTTTCATGCCAGGTCTTGATGGAAGTGACTGCCAGACTAATTTCCGCTCCCTCCAGGCGTAGCTCCTTTCGAAATAGGTTTCCTTCGCGTACTGCCATCGCGACGATTTCTCTCTTGTCCTGCGTCTCGAAAATCGACTTATCTCGATCTGCCCTCTGTAAGTAGCCCTTGTCTAGTAGTTGTCCGACAGAGAAGAGGTTGAAGCTTAGCTTCGGAACGTACAATACATCCTGCAGCACTACCTTGTACCAGTCCTTGCCGTTGAACGCCTCCAGCTTGACGTTGCCGATGCCGATTCCCTCCAGTCGAGTAGCATCACCGATGAGTACGACGGTCGGAGTCTCCAAGGTGACGAAGTCGGTGAACCAGCTACGGTGGGAGGTCATATGCTGCGTCGCTGCACAGTCCTGGTACCAGTGCCAACGTGAGTTCTGCCTGGACTCAATGTCGTTCAGCTTCGCAGTCGACAGACCTACAGACGCTAGTGCTCTTCGGGTGGAGTGTCCCGTCTCGTTCCTGCCTGTTGCCTCTCCTCCTTGTCGATTGTCTTGGCCACGGGTGCAGTCCTTGGCGAAATGGCCTTTCTTTCCTCACGTATTGCACGTGTAATGAGTTTTGCAGTATGCGAGATATTTCGCACACGGCTTATTTCGGCAGTTCCTCTTGATATGCCCTTTTTGCCCACACTTATAGCAGCTTGGTGATGATTGGTCCTGCCTGGATGTGCTGTGGTTTGCCTGCTTCCCATGTGTTCTGACTAACAGCGCGTTCCTGGATGTCGACCCGCTGGCTTGCTCACTGTCCTCCAGCCGTTCTCTTCAAGTCGAAGTCGCTCTACCAGAGTGTCTACTGTCTTCTCTGCAGCGCTGATGTTGTCCCAGGCTGTTCTCAAATGAAGCTTCGGCGGCAGCATGTTGAGAATGCGTGTCATCACCCAGGAGTCCCGCATTCTGTCACCATCGATGGCCAAGTCTTCGACAATTTGCATAATTTCCATACAGTTGTGTACAGCTGATTTACCTAAATCGTACTCATAACAGAAAAATTTTCTTTGCAAAACAGCTGTAGAGACATCTGACCGTTTGCCGTACAGGTTTTTCAATTTATCTAACATCTCTTTCGCTGTCCTACTTGTTGCTATTTTACTAGCTATATTTGAACTGACATTCAACCCTACGATCGTTTGTGCTTCTAGATCTTTCTTGATCCACGCTTTCACGACGGCTTCGTTTAATTCACCTGCCGGTCTCGCGGTTGTGCCTATTGCTACATCACAAACTTCGCGAGTTCGCAAGGTCAAATCTATTTTGAAACGCCACGCAATGTAATTTGAATTTCCGTGCGCGTCTTCCGTTAACGGCTCTATATGTGATTTTACGGTGTCCATGACTAATTTGACTCTGACACCTTTTTCAGTGTTCGACTGATAAACTGTATCACTAAATAAACAAACTCCGACTAGAGCGCAATATCACTATAAACAATCTCGACTAGTAATAATCTCACTATTTTGCAACAATATTTTTGACCGGAGTGTCGCGCGCACTTTATTTTACTTGCGGTGTGACCGGCGACGTTGCTTCTCCGTTGCTTACTGCTGACTGCCGGTTGCGTTGCTGACCGGTTCTGGCTGCTGCGATTTTGACTCGTAGCTGACCCCTTTCTGCTGATTTCCGACGTGTACGCCGACTGACTCGAAGTTTCTCATCTGGCTGATTTTTGTCTCGATTCCAATGTGCACTTTCTTCAGCATGGACTGGGCCCATAACCTGTTGTTGTGAATTGCACTTTATTGGTTGGATTCGAAGAATAAAGAACTCCTTCGTGTTTGATTTGACAAACAATTTATTTGGGCCGTAAAAGAAAAGTATAAATGCATGTGCTTTTATTTTGCACACAAAAATATTGTAGTCGCTTATTTCATTTCCCTACCTTTTCCAGCATGATAGCTCACGTACACTTTTATTGTCGAAATGGCGATGGTTAAATTAACAAGACTGATTTACTTTGTCCGATCGCGACTGATTACGCGTTTCGCAACCGACACTCATGTTCGACCATTTTCGAATACAGACGTGAACGTCGTACGTCGCTGTTACATAGCTCGGCGGGGGGTTGCCAACTTAATAGCGTGTAATTACAATTTCGGGAGTTTCAGCTTTCGGCTTTTACCTAATCTAAACTGAGTTCGAGATTAATTCAAATCACAACAATGCGACCCCGTGATAATACGCTCCTGAATGATCGCATGGCTTGCATCATTCAAATAGTAGTTTCCCTGGTCACCAGACTAAGGAGCTCCTGACGTCTCAGGAAGCTGGACCGGGTTAACGGCAGGTCACAACAAGCAGACGAATGACGTCATTCTCGATTTTCTCTTCGAGGCTTGGGACTCGTTCCCCAAAATTCAAACATTCGGAAGCGGCAGATAAAGAGATGTTGATCGGCATCAGTCGGCAATACTAGTCGACATCAGGTGATATTATTGGTCGGCAAAACGCTGCAATAGTTCTCAGGACAGAAGGAAGAATCTCTCGTCGCCTTCTCACCCAACTGAACCACAGACACGGCATCTAGGAGGAGTTTGGCCCAAATTCTCCTCCATCCTGTTGACTCGGGTTCATGGGGTCGTGACTCCCCAAACATGGCTGTTATGTGCCCCTGTGAGACTGGAACTCTTCATTTTGTTGCCAGGGAGTTTCACTCCAATTAATACAAACTAAAAAATAACCTCACACACAAAATAAGTACATTTGAAAAATAAAAAACACACTCACACATATTCAACACTCAACACAACTCAATACAATAATCCTGTTTCATCAACCAAATAATGTTGCCAAAATCAAATAAAATTAAATATCATCATTCGAAAAAAGCTGCCAGGACTACAATTTCTGACGATACCGTAATAAGACCCCCCCCCCCGCTTTTTTTTGGGGGGGGGTCTTATTACGGTAGTTCTAACGGCATTTTTCATATTCCAATCTCATATTAGACAGATCTTCCGTCACCCATTTCGTGTTAAATCCACTAATCGTCTCACTCGGGTTCGTGGGATCGTTAATGCCCAAACACTAATAGTAGTGCCCCTGCGTTTAATTTAAATCAATTCACATTTTACTAAATTAATCAATTATTTTGACACAAGAATTCTCAACACAAACTTACAAAAGAAAACTCACATTACTTAACTCGCATTATTATTTAGATTATTGAAACCGGTATGTCCAAACTATTTTCCCTATAATAATAAAAATCAAAACTGATCTCAAGAACTCGGGTACGTGGGATCGTGACCCCCCAAACGCAGATAATGTGCGCCCCTGCGGACATTAAACTTCGACCAAACACAAAAAATGGTCTCTCATACTCGGGTCCGTAATAACGTGACTCCCCAAAGGCTGATCGTAGGCTCCCCTGCGGGTATTCAACTCTAGCCAATATCCTAAAACCAATAGATCGTAAATCGGCTCACTACTAGGGTCCGTGTGAGCGTAAATTCCCATGTACAGATGATCGTACCCCTGCAGGAATTAAACTTCGACTTTTATTTTTCAAAAAAAAAAAAATAAATAAATAAATAAATAAAACAGGGAAACAGCACTATTTCATAGAAAATAATTCAACTTTATTAGTCTTATACAGTCAGTCTTTTGTTTTTCAGATCGGATAACAATCAGTCAGTCAGAACTTAAACATTTCTTGTCTATCATAATTATAAAAAACGTAAACCTTATCCCCTTTCATTAACATTAGTCAGTTGGAACTCAATTAATCAATTTAACGTTCTATCACAACATAGTGGTATCAAATCTCATAGCTTATCACTCATAAGGACTCTAATTATTTCTCAGAATATTTGTTCGACGCCGCACTTCGGTCAACACGATTTCCCTTCTCCCAATCCATTCGGCAGTCGGGACAAGTGCGAAGAGTTTCGTTATTTCGCCCACAACCAAAGCAGAAAATCTTTTCAGTCGTCCATCGAGCAGGACAATCAGCGAATTTGTGTTTATCCGAACATATATAACACCCGGTGAATACATTAGTACGCTTTTGAGAAGAGGAGTTATCTTGAGAACGCACGGAAGAAACTGACGGCTTACAATCGCTTTCGGGACGACAAGAAGTTTGCGCGTATTTCGTCGGCACAATAATGGAATTTCCCTCATCCAAATCCGAAACCATAAATTGAGTCCGGCGCCACTGGGCTGGACGCGTCTTTCTGTGAAACGTTACATGGCGTTGATCGGTCCTCAACTTTCGGGATGGTCTGGGTCGAAGCATCCCAGAATATAGGTCTGTCGGTCTGCACACTGCCGTCGGATTGCGAAATTTCTCTCACAAACGCGGGTATGCCGTCTGCCGTATATCGCCCCCGGCGCACCCTCTGAGCCTCCACGTACGCCTCTGCAAATCCAGCATTTCGGTCCAAGAATAACACAACGGCCTCCTCAAAGGGTTTCAGATACTCGTACCAAGTGTACTTTCCCTCCATCTTGAATCCAAAATGTGGAACACCTAAATAGACAATTATTGTTCACCGTCAGACTCATATCGTTTGAGGTCTTCAATAGAAACTCGAAATTTGCGTTTATTCGGCAAGTCTGAAACTTCGTAAACATTGGTCGAGATCTTTCGGGAAATACGGCAAGGGCCAATGAATTTAGAGGCCAACTTCGCGGCAAATCCTTTTGCTGCAGATGATAACAGCCGGTTTGTAACCAATACCAATTCACCGACAAAAAGTCTCCTAGGACGTCTACGCAAATTATAAGTTTCGGCTTGTTTATCATGCGCATCCCTAACGTTATTTACAATCATCTCGCGCCATTTATTTAATTTACTCATACGACTGATCCACTGCTTTGCATCCAATCCCCCATCAGACTCTGCTGGCTCTAATTCCGCTCGTAATTGGTTTTCTGGACGCAATTCCCGGCCTAAGTTCACAAAAGCAGGAGTTGCCTGTAAGCTACTATGATAGGCCGTATTATAGGCAAAGCGAAATTCGGCAATATGCATATCCCACTCCCTTTTTACCTGAGGCTTTCTTAAGAGGACAACACTCAATCCACCTAGTAAATAAATCTTGAATCACAAGAAGATAGGCAAAACCAGATTTACTAGTGGGTAACGGACCCACTAGTAAATCTAGGACCGTTATTGCTGCCGAAATAATATCGGCAGCAATAACGGCCCATGGTTGCTCCAAATGACGCCACGACATCAAACCAGCTGGACCCTGCTGACTGGGCTTGGTTTTCTGACACACCTCACACTTTTTCACAAAATTCGCAACTTCGCGAAATAGGCCAGGCCAGAAATAAGTTTGAAGTACTCTCTGGAAGGTTTTCTCCATACCCAAGTGTCCAGACTGCGGCAAATCGTGACATTCCGATAAAACTCGACCACGGAATTTCTTCGGCACAACCATCTTCCACGAATTTACATCTGGGAAATGTCCTTCAATCATAGCATTCGGTCGATGATGATACAACCCATTTTCCGTTTTCCAATCAGGATCTGGGAATCTCTCGACTTCTCCAAACCTCCTATTATACCAGGTATCATTAGGATCTTCTAAGTTAGTCAAGGACACTTTCTCGGCAATCAGATGACACAAATTTTCACTACATCCATTCGTGGTTTCCGATAATACTCTCGGTAACCGGCAGGAGATATCTTTCCTTTTGACTATATCGAAATCAAAATATTGCAACTTAACTATCCAACGAGCAAGTCTACCATTTGGTTCTTTCAATTTCAAAAGCCAATTCAAACTATTGTCATCGGTGGATACGGAAAAACGATATCCCTCTAAATATGGACGAAACTTATCTATTGCCCACAAAACGGCAAGACATTCATGTTCTGTTGCAGGCCACTTCCTCTCAGCTGTACTCAAAGATCTGCTGGCAAAGGAAATAACTTGTTCTGTCCCTTGGATTTTCTGCGTCAGGACTGCACCCAACCCCACAGAACTTGCATGCGTTTGCAATAAAAACGGCACAGAAAAGTTGGGATAATGTAAAACTATAGAAGATGACAAAATAGCCTTAATTTTTTCCAAAGCTTCATCCTGGTCATTTGACCACCTCCAAGGTTGTCCGGACTTCAGTAGCCTCGTTAGAGGTTCGGCAATGGTGGACAGATTCGGAACAAAGCATCTATACCAGGAGATCATTCCCATCAGACGTTGAACTTGTCTAATGTTTTTCGGGACGGGATAATCTAAAGTAGGTCGAATTTTTTCGTATCTATATGAATTCCATTCTCATCCACTACAAAGCCTAAATAGTTTACTCGAGAACAACAGAAATGACTCTTCTGGGCATTAATTGTTAAACCAGCTCTTGTAATTTTTCGAAGTACCTGACGTAACCAATAAAGGTGTTATCGTAACCTGGAAAGTTTGGGAAACAATAATAATATCATCGAGATAATAAAAAATATGAGGATTAGAATCGACGCTCAAAATTCCATCAATCAACCTTTGAAACGTCGCAGGAGCATTAGATAGTCCATAAGGCATTCGTGTGAACTGGAATAAGCCTTTACCCTCCACGGAAAAGGCAGTGATCTCTTTACTATTTTTCTCAACCGGTACCTGGTGATAAGCCTGACTCAAATCGAGAGTTGAAATATACTTAGCATGTAATTTATCTAAGAGGCTATCAATCCTAGGCAAAGGATATGCATCCTTTTTTGTAACTCGATTAACCTCTCGATAGTCTAAGCAAAATCTATATGTGCCATTGGACTTTCGCACCATGACAATTGGTGATGACCATTCACTCCGAGACGGCTCTATAATACCCAATTGCAACATCCTATCCACTTCCTCGCATATACAAGCATAAACGACAGGAGAAACTCTACGAAATTTGTGTTTAATGGGCGGATGTCCCATAACATCAATACGATGTTCAGTTAAATGAGTTAGTGGCAATGTTTCGGTATTTATTCTCAACTCAGTTTTCAATAATTCATTTACTTGCCTTTCCTCGGCAGTGGTTAAAACAACAAGTCCACAAGCTTTTTCTTCTCCCATATCACCAGGAAGATGTACTGAATCAAATTGTTGTCCTATATCGTGGACAAAACACCAGGAAGGTCGAAAAAAGTTAACCAAAATCTCAAACCGTTTCAAAAAATCTAAACCCAGGACACAAGACGTCGGCAAAGATCGAAGGAGACAAACTGGAATTTCTAAGCATTTCCCTCATATCGAAATCGGGATACCCAACTCATACTCACAACGTTCCAATTGGCCATTGGCTAATCTAACCCCAATCTCAATTTTCCGAGGGGAAGCGGCAGATGGCTTAAGTTGTTCAAAAATCCTATTGTCAATAAAGGTCCTTGTAGCACCAGAATCAACCATAGCCTTCAATGGGAATCCAAATATAGATATTTCTAGGAATAAAGGTGGACTAATCGACAACAGTTGTTCAGGTTTAGATAAAGTCACTTCGGGAAGTTCATTCTCATCTTTGAAAGGCAACCCTCTAGCACGAATTATAGATACACGACATGAATTATCTGCCCCAGCTCGGGCAAATTCGTCGGCTCGCTCGTTGCCTATCTCTCCAGAATGCCCCTTGACATATTCCCATTGAATATCCAAAAAATCCTTCATCAGATCTAACATTCTCTGTAATTCCGATTTGTTCTGCACTACCTGTTTCGAATTAATTTTCCAATCATTCAGTTCCCATACCGGAATCCATTCAGTAACACACCTAATCAAAAATTGTGAATCAGTATGAATCCTAACTCTTTTTGAACCCATGAGCTTGGCTTTCTCTAAAGCGGCAATTACTGCTTCTATTTCGGCATAGTTATTTCTCTTACCGGCATAGACGGGAAAAGAAATGTTATAATGGTGATTTTCGGCAAAATAAACTCCGATCCCCACTCTCGCATTTTCAGTACCGTTAGCCAGACAACTACTATCAGTCCAAACGTTCAGGAATTCATCCTCCAGATCCACTGAACATGTCACTTTCGGACTACCCACACTGGTCATAATACTCGTAGGATCCTGGATGGAGGACGGACTATCATTTCTACTAACGACTTGGGAAATCACTTGTGTCCCTTTCAGTGACTCCCGTTCTTGTTTCCCGAACAGTTGGGACAGCGCGGCAAGGTAAATTCCTTTTTACCACAACGAAAGCAGAATAGCGTCCGAGGTTGATCACATTGAGGAAAACAATGTCCCAGTTGACCACAATTCCAACATCTTTTTTCTCCTCTATCTTCAGATCTAGAAGAATTTTCGGCAGAAGGCAACCCAACAGATTGGTTATTTCTAGATTTTTCAAAATGATTATTGGACACCTTTTCCTTTTTACTCATCTGGGGATTTTTCAAAGCTTTTCTAGTTGCATTTGATTTTCTCTCTCTGACGACCTCTCAAATTTTCAACGAGAAAAGAGGATTTAAAAATTCCGACTCACCGTCATCATCCGGACTGGTACAAGCCAAGGCGGCAGCGGCATTCACACGAGGTCGAGACGACCTAGGTGGGTGATAGGCTAAATCGGAATACAAGGATTTCTCCGGTGGCAATGGTGGACCGAATGAGCCTGATGAATCAAGAAGTTCTTCACACTCTAAAGCTAACTGTTCTAGATGTTCGAAACTTCGTATTTCACTTAACCGAATAAGTGTCCTAAGTC
>JABFPB010004759.1:0-14326 GCA_022817645.1 Ceratoteleas bidentatus
TGAGAAATCGAAATTCCCCCCGTAGTGTGTACGATATTTTCCCTTACGACGGAGCGGGAAGCCCACATTTCCGCCCGACAGGGCGGGAATGTGGGTATTCCCGCCAGGAGTGAGGGAAAAGGGTTTTTAAACGATGGATTACTAAATTGGATGGAGTACGACGGAGGTTCTAAATTAAACATACTTTGTTTTACATTTTTAGATAATTACATTTTAGATAATTATGAGGGAATAATAAAATTCTGAATTAAAAGTTGACTAAGATTATCACTAAACAATCACTGACCTATTTATGGTGTATTTTAAGTTAATAGATAATTTATATTTTTAAAACAGAACATAAATTTTGGTAAGCATAACTGGCATTCAATTATTTGCGCCGGTCATCGTTTCAACCGATAATCACTTGCGCTAGTCTGAATATCATTTGCGACAACGAGATAATATTTTGTAAGAACATTTTTTCTAAATGTTAAGAAAGTTTAAAAAACTAAATATAAGCTATGACAAAAAAGAATAATAGAAAATTCTTATTTGTTTGCGTCATCTGTCTTAGACATTTCTAAGACATTGTTTAAAAAGAAATTCTTAGAAATATTCATTGTCTACGCGTAAATAATGGCCGCTTTTGTCATATATTTAAAAAATGGCGTTTTTAAAAAATATCTAAAATAACGAAAAACATAACTGTTAATTAAGAAACGATCGAATGAGCAAGTTGTTCACAATATTCATATTAAAAAGTTTTTTTAATTTTATTTGAAATAGATTAATAACTCATTAATGAGTATTGTTAACAATGGCGCAAATGTTACGATTTCACAATTCAAATGAAATGCCAATTGTGCCGCAGATAATATACAGATAAGACCATACTGGCACAAATTCTTTTTGCAATAAACTGTTGGCTGAGGACTTTCAGCTGTTTTTTCTCGAGTTGAACAGAATGGAAGTAGTTAAAAAAAGGGGGTGAAAGCCCTTCATTAAAAGTTTTGTACAAACTATTCATTTGGGTACTCGACATCATTCTGTGATAATAAAGGAATGCGTGGTTATGTTTTACCAACATTTTATTTAGAGTTTTAACAATATTAATTGAATAAACTCTAACTTGAAGCTTCAGATAAAGTCCACACATATATGAACAAATTTATTATTTATAAATAAAAAAAAAACAAGTTAATTTTTTTATTGTGTACAATTTTGCGTACAAACAAAACAACGTAATGTTAAAAACTGTTATGTTGTTACAGAATAGTTATAAAACGAATTCGTTATTTTTGAAAAATAACGGTTTTAATTTCAATTTACTGATAAAAGAAGATTTTACCAATTGTCTGTCAATGTCAATTGGTCAAACTAATTTTGACCGATCAAATATGCAACCGTACTGATATGTAAAAGCTATACTATAAAATCAGTTTAGCGAAATTACGTAAAATCACTACAAAAAGAAGTGTCTTTTTCCAAGACACTTTAGTTGAAAGGACAGAAAATCAGTCTTAAAATGAGACATTTTTATGAAAAAAAATTAACAAAGTTTCTAAACGTCTTCAAATAAGACACGTGTTTTTCCAGTGATATAGTGAAATTCCATTGCCATAACACATTACAAAATTTTACGTTTTCCATAAAATATTCTGGGTTCTTTCGAAAATCGCCGTAAAAGTACACTTTTTTGATAATACAGGGATCCTCCAATGGGTAACTATTAACGTTTTTTTTTAATTCCAACTAAATTAATAGTACGCACTATCAGGTTTGTAAATATTTAGTATCAAATTCTAATATTAATCCAATAATAAATGTATTATGCGTTATTCTAGAACGTACAAGCCTCACAATTACCGACTGAGGTTTTCTTCAGCCTCAATCCGAAGCACTTCATCTCCTTTTCCATTTTGGTCTGGAAAAGCGCTTCCCTCAGAAGCAGTGCAAGTGCAAACTCGTGCGTTACATGGTTTTCATTGAGCGTATCAATTTTGATCAATCTCACCCCCTTCGGGGGCCGCTGGACCGGGCCCGGTAAGATCGGTCGTCTCTCTCGGCGCGTCTCTCTGCGGGATAAGATTTATTTATTGTTAGGGGCTGCTCGAGGGGTCGGCCAATAAAAAAGGGTCGTCCGTCCAACGAGCACCGTGTTTACGTTGATTAATTGTCAGATCTTGTGCGCGCGCGACAGACGTGTCGTTCCGTCCGCTGGCATTTATTCGCCGCTTCAACCTATAAAGTGTTGCGCCACGCGATATCATATCTTCATTGTTCGTAATAAAATGAGTGCCTCGTGGATTAATTCAGGGAGTGTTGAACGCAGTTTACGCGCGAGATGAAATGAATGGGCATTTTAGGACATTTTCGCAGTATTTTCATTTGGGTGAAGCAAAAGGAAGAATTATTATGATTATTGTGATAACATTATTCAAGATTGGAGACTTTTTAAAAATTAATGTCGGGAAAGAATCTTTACATTCTTAAAAATATTCGATTTGATTGAAAGAAAAAAAAATTGCTTTTTGAAGAACATTTTGTTTCAAAACGTAAATTACTTTGAACAAAATTAACTTTTTATGAGAAATTAAAGTGATTTTTATTTCATAATGTAAATTAATACCACGAAAATATATTATAGCCTGGTGTTACAGAAATTTGACTTTTTCGCTGAAATATGACACAATGTTGGCAGATGGGAAGTTCGACAATTGCACAACGTTTTTGGTCAATTTTTTACTCTCCATGTTATAAAAAAGTGCGCTGGATAAACAAAGGATCATGTTAATGATGCTTGCAATTATTAATGCTACTAATCTAAACACAGCATGAATATTGCAAAGCAGAAACTTTCAGTGAATTACTTTGCGGTAGTTTTATCCAAAAAACGATAGCGCCGATAATTAAAATCCGTTCGGATCCTCGAATCCACGCGAAATCATAATTCGAACGATGAATTTTCGCATGAATAATTTTATTTATGAATCACTTCCGGTAGCCACGAGATGAATCTGTACTCATATCATTACCGTAAGTTAATTAAACGAAAATACACGGACGCCGAAATTATAACGCTGAAACAATATTTATGGCGCATAAAAACGTATTGGGATTGGCAGTACGCGCAGTTCGAATACATTTATATTATTCGGAAACTGCAATCATCATTTTGCGTGAAATGAGTAATGCAAATTTACTAACTTTTACAACAGATTCAAGGCAAGAGCATTGAATTTTGTTTTTGCTATGTTTATATTTTGAAGCTAAATTTATAAATTAATTATGTGAACAAAAATTAGTATAAATTTATTTCGGTTGTTTTTATAAAGCATTTCATAACTTCTTAAAACAATAGGCACAGAAATAATTTAAAGGTGTACTGAAAGAAGAAAAAAATAAAAATTAAGATATAATATTTCGCAGAGGTTTCTAGAAATAATTTTTTATTTTATATTTATTTTTAGACAATTTCTTTTTAATATGTTAGCAAATTAATTAGATGTTTTACAATTATTTTAAATTTCTTAATGAAATAATGTTATAATGTCGTAACAAAATAATATTGAAATATAGTATTACCGAATTTCGAGTTTATTTATTTGAAGTACTTCTCGTTGTAAAATTGATAAAACGATATAATAATAACGTTATCTGAATTCACATGCTTCATATCCTACAATACAGATCGTTTCAATTTTCAGTTAGCCATTCTCGTACAGTATTATTAGTTATGGTAGTATTCCGTCGTATCATTTATACACGATAATAAATTATAACAATGACAAAAATTAATTCTGTGTATATTTACTTATTCAATAAATAAAAACGCTGAGAACTTACCCCTTTTCCCATATTCCTACCTGAAAACTAAGTTCATTCATTTTCTCACAATCAGGAAAGGAAGCAATAAAAGGAAACCAATTTTTTAAATATGATTTTTGCGTATTTCATTACAGGTGAAATCTTTTGAGATCTCATACGATCTCATAAGTACTCATAAGAGTTATTTTATGGGTGATACATTATTATAATATATTTGATACATTATTATAATAAGCATGCACAACGTGATTCCTAATTCTGAACAATTCTCTAAATTTACATAGCAATACGCTTTTTGAGTAAAAACACACCGTTTTGTGTAGTTTCATATTATTCTATCGCGCAGTTTACGGAATGCTAAAGTACGCCGCTTTTTCCTGAGTTCACATTTACCCTGCAAGTGTCAATGCAAACAAGCGACCGAATCGCAATGTTTGCCACTGCATTCGTTGCCTCTCGAGTGCGCCCACGACGAAGATGCCGCGCACATTGATTTCGGCCATGTGCGCCTTAGTCACGCTGACATATGGTGGACTCGTGAAGCCACTAGGTGGTCCGTAGTATATTACCGTACCTGTCGCCGTCTCTGTTGTGCCGCGCGCGTGGCTATTTGTATGACAACAGGAGCCGGAGTGCCGGGGGACTGGCTGCCGGTGATGACCTGCAATTACCGCGGGCTTTTACGATTTTCCGTGCGCCTGAGTGACCGGAGTCACCGGGCGTCGCGTGACTCGGCTTCGTTTCGACGTGACGTCAGAGCCAATGTCGACTTTAGACGTTCGATTTAAGGGGAGGCTGAGGTGAAAATTGAGCTACATGATCGAATGGTCTGACAACTCTGAAATAGTTCAGTTATAAATTATGGAAAGAACAAAAGAATTGAAAAAATTGTTTTGTAACTCTTCCTTTTTAAATTACAAAGGATTTAAAATGAAAATTTGCAGTTTTGACAGCAGTTTTTACGTTGATTGTTTAAAATGACATGCTTCAGGTGTAAGATTCCATAAATGGTGTAATATTCAGCTGAGTTTGTAACGTTTTTTGCAGAATTTGTCAAATTACATAATATTTACCATGAAATATCCGTTACATCTGTAGATGATAATAAAAAATGTGATAAAATAAAAAGAAATATTAGATAGAAGAAAAAACATTTTTTTTATGTAACTAAATTTCTTCCCTTCAACTTTGTATACCTGCATTGTTTTATATGATCATTTGGCCGATTTTTCACCTCAGCCCCCCTTAATTGCCCCGGCTTTTCGGAAAAAGGGGGCGAGGTAATTGAAAGATGACTATTCGAATGACGGCAGGTTTTTGGTGTGGTTTTGAATTTAGGGGCGGTTTGAGTGGGCTTGGTTTCGGAGATGAGACAGAGGAAATGGGTTTGTTTTGGGTTTGATAGGCGAGAGTGGAATGAGTTTTGGTTTTGTACGATGAAAAGTGAAACTAGCAGGGAGAAAAGGGGCCAATTGAATTAAAAATAATGATCTGAGAAGTTGTGATTGAAATGTGAATGTCATACATAGTTCTCCAAAATATTTTCAAATGTATATCTTCAGATATCTTCAACTATAATTTATTTCTGTTTATAAGCTTGTTAACAAACTTATAAATAAACAAATTATTGAAAAACATTTTTTATATCTTTTTATAGCTCTATATTTTTGTTATTTTTATTTAAATAAAAATTACATAAAATATGTATTAACAAATTTTAATTTAAATGGAAAAAAGATACTAAAAGTGTCTAAACGTTTTTTTCGAAGACACTTTGTTTTTCCGTGAGAACAAACATTTTTTCCACTTTTTTGTAAGGGTAACAGAAAAAACTGTTTCTGTACTTTAAATTCTATATCCCGAAGTAATACGAAAATTTCCGATAATTAAGTAACATATGCCTCTACTATATTTTGTACAAGTGTCTAATTTTTTTATTATAACGTATGCCTCATATGAATTATTATAACCTAGGACAATTGAATTAATGGAGCTTCTAAAAACGTCTTCGGATTTTCTCGGAATTGTTTAAATTCGGCTCAGAAATCATTTCATTACCTGGAAGATATTCAAAAAACATAATACAAATCAAATAGAGGTAGTTATTAAAAACAAAAAAACTTAGAGTTTGAAAAAAAAGTTTGATTGTCGCAACTGAGATTTGAACACTCGACACCAACAAAAGGTTCAGCCCTCGCGTTGGGAAACGCTCGAGCCAAACCGTCAATGTGTACAAGCGGTGTATTTGTAGCGGAACAGTATTAGCGGCTGACACAACTTTGCGATTGAAGCGCTACTCTGTCGGTCAGCGCAGGAACTATAGTCATATTAAGATAAATCTTTGTTTCTTCAAACAACATTATTTAAAATCAATCGTTTTTTATCTATCCGTTTATTAGACGTCTTATCATAATCGTTTGTTAGAATTATTATCAAATTTTTGCATTAATATTTATAATATTTTTAGAATAAACTGTTCATACCAATTTGTATGAACAGATTTGTATTAAATTATTATCGTTTATTAACATTATCATGGTAAAACAAAACAAACAAAGATATATTGGTAATATCTCTCCAATATATTACCAATATATTTCTAAATTATTGGAAATATATTGGAATGATATTGAAAATATATGCATGTATATATTGTATGTATTTCCAATATAATTCCAATATATTGAAAATATTTGGAAAATATAAGTTTATTTTTACTAGGGTAAAATGTAAGATTGATTGTGAAGTGGGTTTTGACTCGATAAGCTGTATGTAATAACGAAATATTAGTTAGATTAGTCTTCAATGAATGTGACTGCAAGTGGCAATTATCGTATCTCAACATTTCTTTTTATTAAACAATGAGAATCGAGTACACGTCGCAAAGATTAATGACAGTTTCATTATCGAAACTTCTTATACCCTTATAGTATATCGTCGTATAGAAAAAATTAATTTAATCAGGCACAGCAATTTTGTTTTTAACATTGCATTCATACTTTAAACTTGAAAACCTTCATCGGTCTTCCGATCAATCAAGTAATATTATTTATATTCCAATACATTTAAAATAATGTATGAATTTCTTTGAGAACATTATATTTCATGTAACCTGCGAATAATGTTATTTTCTTTTTATCGTCTTTGTAGTTGCAAAGTTATATGCAAAGTTATCCTTATCACAAATATGTTTCTTTCACAATTAACATTGTAAAATAAAAAAAAAATATAGAATGAATCTGTTTTAATTTGACAAGCTAAACCTAATAGATTCATAGTTATAAACATTCTCCAAAGGACTATATTTTATAAAGCAATTAGGGTAATTTTACATAAAATTAAATAAATGTATCTTTATATTATTCACTCTCATCTTTTTTTTAGACATACCAAATAACAAAAGACATTCGAAGCCATAAATACATAATATAATATATAATTACATAATACAATTACATAACGAAATGTTAAATATTTTACACCAACACAACATTTATTTCACAAAAAAATTTTCCTTTAACTTCCTAATTTTTCTCTTTACAAAAACAAAACCCAATGTTATTCACAACCGTGACAGAAATTCCGGGTCGTTCCAAACAAGAGCTACTCACAAGTGAAGATATCTCGAATCAGGTAAAAATGTCGTAGAAATGCATTACTCATCGCATCTATCTATCTCTCTCCTCTTCCACGCAAACGACGTCGACTGATTCCCCTCCAACTGATATTGTACGTAGCTGGGCTCAACATCAAGTGGGGGTATAGCTCAGTGGTAGAGCATTCGACTGCAGATCGAGAGGTCCCCGGTTCAAACCCGGGTGCCCCCTGAATTTTTTTTGCCGTTTCTGTCGGATGCGATTATTTTTGTCTACCTGATTAGAAGCGGACAAAAAATTGTTTCCAGTCGCAGCGCTTAGAAAGTGTCTGGGGGTATAGCTCAGTGGTAGAGCATTCGACTGCAGATCGAGAGGTCCCCGGTTCAAACCCGGGTGCCCCCTGGAATTTTTTTGCAGACGTTGACTCAATCGATTACACATTTTGTTTTTATTTTACGAGTGGGTGGCTTTTCTTCTTTTGTTTTTTCCTTAATTTTGTTGCTACCCAGTTTAAATAAGTTTTGAAAAAAAATTAATCAAATCTCGACTCAAAGTGGTCACTGTTTTTTAATGTCAAACTGAACTGATGATAAATTTCATATCTATAACGTAGTTTTATTTTTTTATATCAAATACATATTAAGTCTGTGAAAAATAGATTTTATACTCAAAGTTCCTTTTTTCATAACATTCCCACTTTTATTTTTGAACAACCAATTTTATTAAATTAAATTAGTTTTGTATGTATGACATGTGATGCTTTTTTGTTTCGTTAACTAATGTTTCTTTAATCAAGATATTTGGAATGTTTTTTGCGACTTTCTCGTGCACTCTCTGTTAAAAAACTATTACAACCTATATGATTCTATTTATTAGACTTCTGCGGTTTTTGTCCAAAATTGGTCAATTTTTATATAGGTTATAATAGAGAAGAATATTACGTGCAATCTGGAAATAAAAATTCAGTTATTTTGTGTTCATATGTTTCTGTATGTTTTTTAAAATATATATCTATTCGTTTCTCGCATATTTTTTCAACAGAGCTATTTCACCTTCTCATTTTTAAATATTTTGCAAAATATTGATCACAAAATTTTTCAAATTTGTTTGGTATATTTTGTTTGTACACCGATATTGGCAAAAAATCCAAAGTGAAATTACTCTGCGAAAAGCTACTCGAAATTAATATTTCTTTCAAAGCTTCTCTGCTTCCAGCAGCTTTATTTCCCTAATAAACAAACCCTTTTCGCGCGCAAAGGACGATTTCTTTTTAAAAAACAAATCCTCTCGGCAAAATGAATAAATTCCCCAGTGCATTCCACAGCAATGCGAAAATGCATCGCAACAATCTGCACTTTATTTCCCGCAATTGTCGCAATCAATGGATTATTGCCTCTGGCGGATTAGCGCGGAAAAATGAATAATGCACGTCGATCGTGCGACGAGATGCGGCCCCGCCGTCGGATCTTGGTCTAATCCGCGCAATCCGTTGACCGCACGCGAATAAATCAGGCGCCGACCACCTGCGCGCGACAGCGCCAAACGTTACTGCCGTAAGCCGCGTCGAAATAATCGGCCAATCCGGGAAACCGGCGGCGCGCAAATGGAGCCGATCGTGTCGATTGGCGCGCGGCCAAATGAAATGTATATCCGACATAAGTCCCTTCATTGGCCGCCGCAACTGCGGGCAAGTGCGCGACGCGACTCCGTATAAATCAGTGTCGGATTCTTCGTGTAGCCGGGGTTATTAATGTTATGGGTATTAATGGCGAACGCTCGTTCGGGTTGGTGCCGAACGACACCGAATTTATCGGATCCGGTAATTCGTTTTATGGCGACTGATGGGAGGAGGTTGTGGAGTATGTATGGACATGCGTGATTCATGTATTATGCATTGATAGATAATTGTATTAACAATGCAAGTAGTCAGATTACCGACGGGCATTAAAAAAAATTTTTAGTATAATTTTGGAGAATAAAGGTAAATTTTTTTAATGAAAGTTTCCGCTTTTTTGATTGAAAAAACATTTATCGACGATACAATTTTATGAATTTTTTGATTTTTCGATGGAAAATTTTTTATTGTTGTTACTGGAGGCGGAATATTGTACGCCATTATAGACTGCCGCAAAATTACAGCTTCATCAGGTCTACTGGCGCAATCTAGGTTTTGATTTTTTACAGTTTTTGTAAATGTGTGAATTTTCTGTAGAAATAGAAGAATAAATTGTAAAAAGACCCGTATTAATAAAATGTATCATTCTCTTGTAAAAAATGCCCAAAGTACTCCTTTTTTGTAATTTTACATTAGGTTAATTTAAATTTAGAATTGCTCATCGATCACTGCAAAAAGAAATGTCTTATTCTAAAACACATCCGTTTCAGTTTTCAAACCGTTAGGAGTGTTTTCCATTATTGAAAGATAGGTTAAAATTTGAAACACCTGAAAACGTTTTAAATATGGGACAAAACTGTTTTAAAACAAAACACCTGTTTTTATAGTGATGTTTCAAAAATGTATACCAGTTTTCCAAAATTACCTTAAACGACTTAACCAGCATTACCCCAATCTTCAAAATCAACACCCCAAAAACCGAACATCTTCCTCCCCAATCCGCTCCCCCAATCGACACTGTTTATTCCAAAATTATTCATACCGTTATCTCGAAAAGTCTCTTCGGCGTCCAAATAAAACCATCAATAACGATAATTAATCGACGAACCGGCCTTTGTGCCGAGAGATGTGCATTTTGACAAATGCCCGAGCTCCCTGCATTTGTAAACACGGCGTGTCAATGGCACGGCGCGGAGTCGTTAAGTCGGCGACTCCGCTGCCAGATGGGAGCCTACTGATCCCGGATAATCGACGGTGATCAGGGTATCCGTTCCAAATACGCGCTTCAATTCATGGCCCTTACCCCCGGCGAGACCAGATAAACCGTGACACTTAGGCTCAATTATTCCTCTCGCATCGGAACCGCGGCTCTGAAATCAATCTCTCCGTATGCCACAGTTATCACAGCCGCCGAGAATGGATGTTTGGCAGGTGGCGCTGTGCTACAACCTGCTTATGGTAATTAGGAAATTCGTGTTGGAGAATGTCGGATGTGGCGTTGGGAACATTGTATCTGACATTTAGAATCTTAATTCAAAGCGAAGCTGAAATGAATCCCTCTACTGCAGAATTCGAATCAGTTTCAATGGTTATTAATACAACTTTTTTGAAATTGCCAAAGTATAAGTTGTAAGGATACCATTACTGTATCATATACATACTTTCAAAGGAGATATTCCTATGTGATAGAAGAAATTTACATAGAATCTCAAGTAAATTTGGGGTTTTGAAGAAAAGTTCTTCAAAGCTTTCTAAATCTTTTTAAAAGATATAGCTAAATTTATCGGAATATTTTTCTTAGCGTCTCACCCCAAACCCTAATTGTTCTCAAAATAAAACTTACCTACCCCCAGATAGGTAAGTTTTATTAATCAGCTACTTTCAGCACAGTTTCACATTCTATCTTTTACCTCTACAAAACAACAAAATTCCTCTCACCGTTGCACCAATTGTACCAAAACGGTTCGTCCAATTTCCAAAACTGTTTCGTCCAATTCCGAAAACCTTCGCACCTGTCCCCTAATTGAATTCCCCGAAGAAATAGCCAGCGCTCATCTCCTTGATCAACTTTTTCCAAAACGCTCCGCCACCCGACGACAGCGCCCTCTTGCATAAAACATGCCGTAATGTTGTCGAGAAATGGGTCGGTCGCGATATGAACTCGTGTTACCCTCCCCCGCTTCCCTTTGCCCATTTCTTTCTCCGCTCTCTCTTGCGACATCTTAGCTGCTAAGGGATCAGCGGTTCAAAGTGTAATCCATGCATTGTGGCGCCTCTCATCACGCAAAGAGCGTCGCCCTTTTCCGATTCCGATGGAAAGGCAGCAATAAGAGGCGAAACCACGAAGGCGTGTCGACAGAAATGAAAGACTCAGGCGCGCAACGAGATCAAGCATCGGCGCGGAAGAAAAAACTCATTGCGAGATGAATCGATGAGAGTGGCGCGCCATCTTGCGGCGGATCGCCGATCCGAGATGACGTGCCGCGGAAATGAACGTTATTGTTGGCGCGAAGAGGACCCTTTGCTTGTAAATTTATGGCGTAATAGCGAAACGGGCTTGGCGGCTGATGCGCGCGTTTGACTTTTTCATTTGAAGTCTTGCGGGGAAGGGATTACGACGATCGTTAGAGAAGACGTTGCCAAGAGGTGTTTTGTGTTTTTTAGCTGTTGATTAAGGAAATGATTTGCAGGGGCAAGTAATCTGGCTGTAATTCGGGTGGAATGGATGTTCAGATATGAAACATTTATGGGTTATTGCGAATGTTTATTTTGAGGTCGAATTGGATGGGGTAAGAGAAGGTTGAATTGTATGTCTGTGGTTTTGAGGAAAAACCAGTTAAGTCACTTTTTTGTGATTTTGAGAGATTCAAAAGTAAACTTTGGCATTTAACATTAATCTTCTTTATGTCTATTGGATACCATTTCTAATGCAAAAGAAAGATAAAATATAATGTTTAAGTAACCAAAATTAATTTTAAGTTTTTCTATGTATTTTGAATGGGAACTCAACTGGTTATTCCTCAAAACGGTACACTTAACTGATTTTTATCTAAAATGGTACTTCACTGGTTATGTTTTGTCAAAATTGAGTAAAATGTACATCAGATAATAACATTCCGACGTTCCCAAATAAAAATATACATAAAAATATATCAATTTCCGCTCTTGACCAAATTTGTCAAAAATGTGACTTAACTGGTTTTTCCTTAAAACCACAGATGTATGGTTCTGAAAATGAAGGATTTTTACTTGAAAACATTTTTCCTAAATATGTTAAACGTTAACCCATTGAATGTATGCAGTGATGTACTCTGAATAGGAAAACTCACAGTTTGTTCGACAGTGCTGTAGTGAAACGAAAGCATGTTTTGTTTTCGACCTACAAACCACCAAGTCACACCGTTTCATACGGCGTGCTTCGCAGAACTTCTCGCAAAAGCTTCGAAAATACAAACCAACGATATACACCGGATGAAACGTAGTGTACAAAAAAAGGTGTCGCAATTTAAAAACACTTTAAGAGTTTTCCATAAGGTTTACAGCGGAAGTCTTTAAGTTTTATCTTTAAAGAATATGCTTATTTATGCACTGAGAAAAAGGTTTGAGTAAATTTTACTATATCATTTAGGGATGCGACGAATTCTTTCCTATTTGAACAAAATTACTTTGACTCCGAAGAATTTTTCCCAGATGATATAGTAAAATTTACTGTAATTTGTAGTAATGTCTCCTTTGAAGATATAATAAATTTGTCCAAATGGGATAGGATAGGTCGCGATTCCTATATGATTTGGTAAAATTTACTGGAGTTCCGACAAATTTTTGATAATGACCTTAATGTATTTTCTAAAATAAAATTTTTGCCCGAATTTCGAGTTTATTCGAGTAAAATAAGCTAACTTATTGTTACTGCAATATATTTTTTTTCTGTCTGCGGTCTAATAATATTCCGATTGTTTCCAATTCTTAATATTCTTAGTATTCCTAATATTCTACTATTCTATAATTTGTACATGTGAAAATTACACTTATATCACTAATGTATCAAGATTTAGAGAGTACACATAAAAACCCCATAAATTCTGGAAGGTCACATGTATCAACACCCCTCTACTTGTACCACACCTGAACTAATATGAATTCGGCAGACTCGCACTAAACGTTCTTGTTCGCCGACTCGGCCTCGGTGACAACGAAGATTTCCGATGTCGCAGAATTTACGCGCGCTCGTAAGACAGGTTTTAGGGCCGGTTAGAATTACGAGCGGCGCAAAGATTCGGCGTTCAATTGAAAGCAAATCGAATTAGAGGGAATTCGGGCGCGTGAAATGGCAGCCGCGCTTATATTTTACGAGCTCTCGACTGTTTATGAATAATTTGGAGGACCGGCCCCCCTGGCGCGCAAAGAATGAAACCGGGCTAAAACGGACCTCGGCGGAAAAAACTACGTTTGCTCTTCGCGAACTTCTCTCGCCAGCAGGCTTCTTCTCTGCTTTCGGCCTTGTTTTCCTTGCCCCCCCTTCCCGTTTTCATATTAAAGTTGCAAAAACAATTACGAGTTGGACTTTGAGTTTCGTCGCGAATTTTCGGCTCCATCGAAAAACGACAACGATTGCGGGAGCGGCGAAAAGTCGGTGAGCGGGAAATTGGGAAATGTACATCCGATCGAGCAATTTCATCTACGCACGGTCAATATTTTTTACGTTACTGCGGAACTTGCGTTCCGCTGGAATTAACCACGCGTTATCCGTATTTCATCTTGATAAGGGATTTTTTGTAGTTGTGTTCAGTGAAGTGCGTTAACAATTTCACTGAATGAATTCAAGAAAAAGTATACAAATACATGGTTGTTATCAGAGTTGGGTAATAACAGAATATCTGGTATTTTGTTAAAGTTATGTTACTAAAAATATCAATGTTTAACGAACAAGCAATTTATTGCATGAATGCTGAAAGTCATAAAGTGATACCAAACTTGACAAAAAATAGATAAAGAACTAGACAGAATATCTGTTATTTGTTATAAGTTACAAAATAACATGAGCAGTTTGTTTTTTGTTGTCGTTAACAAAAAACAGGGATTGTTCATTTGTTATATCGGAAATAATTAAGGAGACGTCCCACTGAAAATGATAAAATCGTTAATAATGGATCGATTTTTATAATTCTTTTGCATCGTGCTTCTCTTATACACTGCGAAAACAAGTGTTTTATTTTAAAACACATTTGTCCTCGATTTTAAAACACTTCAACGTGTTTCACAATGTGTTTTGTTTCAAAACACGTTACGCGTTTTATTTAAAACA
>JABFPB010004760.1:0-14335 GCA_022817645.1 Ceratoteleas bidentatus
AAATTCGGGGCCAGTTCGATTCGTGTTCAAGTGGATTCGGCGCCACATCGATTCTGCTTCATATCGATTCGGCCAATATATTTTCGGCGCCACATGCCATTCGACGCATGTAAATTCGGGTTCACGGACCCATCCCGCGCACGGCAATCCCGGTTCGGGATTGCCGTGTACTCGGTGCGGCGCAACAGCAGCGCCAGCTCGTGTGGGTCGGCCGAACCGGGGCAGCGACAGCCCCGGTTCGGAGCTCTCGCTGCTCCCAACTTGCGAGGCAACCACTGTCTCGCTGGCGGCACTGGAGTAGCGCTCAAAGCTTTTCAGTGTAGCCATACAGTAACTTTTTGTAACAAGCCGTTTGGAAAAATAGTGAGTTCTACGAATTGTTCCACCTCGAATACTAGAAATCGCTACTTTTCTACAATTAAATACGAAGTTCATTTTGCAGTCGAAGTATGTAAAAAAAAGTGAATAAATCTCGCTCTGGTCATTGAATCAGTGCCCATATTCTTATTTAGACGTATTTTTAAAAATCTGTAATATCGGTAATTACACTTTCGGCACGACCTTAAGGGGCTGTAGCCGAGCTGCGCCGAATGTTGGGGGGTGTTAAAAGCTCATTAAGATAGGGATATATCAACTCCGCCGAGTAAAAAACTGTCATTAAGATAGGGATATATCAGCTCCGCCGAATAAAAAACTGCCATTAAGATAACGATATGTCAGCTCCGCCGAAACCAAAATCTCATTATGATAAAGATATATCAGCTCCTCCGAATATAGATAATTGTTTAAAAAAGTTTCTAGATACTTTTACGAAATATCCAACTCTGCATTTTTCTAAGGTTGTATTCCTGCTGCACTCTGAGAACAGTTTATTTGATTCAGTTAAATGTTGTATTCGTATTCGAACCTATTAAATATTGCATTTGGGTCAAATAAATTATTTATTTATTTAAAATAAATTTCATTTGTTTTAAATAAATCATTTATTTAAATCAAATAAATGTTTATGTCAAACAAATGATAAATTAATTAGGTTCGTATACGAATACGACATCTGTTTGAATCAAATAAACTGAGCGTGGACTGTCGATTTAAAATTTAAATGGAAATGACATTATTGAAACCAAAATATACTCCCCGGAACAAATTGAAAAACGCCAAAAGGATCAGAATTACCGTTTGACGTTTCTGCAGACAACATCAGCACACAACAAGCACAAGAAGAAAAAATGAGCCCTGAGACGATTAATGATTCGTTTTCGATGCGTCTACGATTCGCATATTTTTGTCTGGGAAGTATTGTGTTAGAAGTTCCGTATTTAAGTTTATAGATATGTATCTAAGTATCTAAGTTTCATCTAAATGCATTCGGAGGTATGATATATCTTTATCTTAACGAGCTTTTTGGTTTCGGCGGAGCTGATATATCGTTATCTTAATGGCAGCTTTTTACTCAGCGGAGCTGATATATCCCTATCTTAATGACATTTTTTTACTCGGTGGAGCGGATATATCATTTTATCTTATCATTACATTTTCGGCGGACCTGGGAATTTCCCCCTTAAGGCCATGTCAAAAGCGTGAATACTGACATTGCAGAATTTGCAAAATACGTTTTTCAGCATGTTGTCACAAAATCTTACTTTATGGCTGACAGCTTTTTCCCGTAACCACATTATCTTGCTCTGGTCAGCTTTTTGAAAAATATGTAATCAGATATTTATTTCAAGCAAAGTCCCTAACTTTGGAGTTGGAGACTTTCTACTTGACCTTAAGGTGAATTCTTTAAATTGTACCGGAGTTAGTTTTTCGTATTTACTAGTTCCAGTTTTATTTTTACAACTTTTAATTATATTCCACCGATTATTTAATAATGGAATATTACCTTCCATAAATAATATTTCACCTTTATTCATAATTGTAATCTGGCAATCCGGACGCGTTTTTTTATTCTGCAGAAAATTACCTACTTAACTTAACAATGAATTACAGGTAATAACTATACAGGTAACAATGAATTGCACAATGATTGCTTTTATCATTTAAAATATTTTCCCAGAATCAAAGATATTAGCGGTTATATTTACAACCGTTAATTTTATGTTTTAACGACAAATTATTTTTTATTTTTGATAACTTAAAAAGACACTAACTCCGAGGCAGCAGACTTCACGAATGACCTTAAGATAGTACATTTACAATAACGCTGTAATAAAATGCCCTCCATCTAATTACATTTTTTTCATGTTTTGTAGACCATTCGGAAGTCAGGCAGATGTAGCTAGTGCTCTTGAACAACTGAAAAAGTGTAACTCGTCCGAGGATTCAGCGCATATCCGTAGACTATTCCAAGAAACATTGACATCTCGCCGAGCTTGGATCAAATCAAGCGACGTTAAACAGGTTACAGATATTGTACATGAATATCCTCAACTAAAAACATTCTCTTTGGTAATTATTTAACAATCATTTTTTATTTAAATTCTTCTTTTGCTCAGTATTGCTTATTTAGCGGTTTTCACGCTAGATTTTCAATGCTTTTCTATACAAAACCCGCTAAACTCCACCAAATTGGTGGTAACGCTGGATCTGATACGTGGTATAAGTAAAGCAGAATTAATTCAAAGAGTGGGAAAGACATGATAAATATTGTTTTGGAAATTTTTATGTAATTCACAGAAAATAATTTGTACATATACATAGTATAAAGTTAGACAAGTGTACAGGCTAGATAGCAAACCAAAATAATCACGTGACTTAAGGGGACTCTCCACGAAAATGGCTATTTTCGCCAATTTTAATCCAATCACCTTGATTTTTTGCTGTTTTGTCGAATTTAGGTCCCTTAATAATAACCTGTAGCGAAAGTCACCTGTAAAAAATCAATTGTTTATCATTAATTAACAAAAAGTTGTAAAAAAACCTCAATTTTCAAAAAGTTAGTGAGAGATCAAATTACAATCAATTTTATTGTTTTTAGCGCCATTTTGTTTGCTCTTAAGAGAACAATAAAAATTACGGACGGATTTTTTATAACTATAACCAAACAAAGGTTATAAACTTTAATGTGAAAAAATGCCAAAAAATGTCCAAAAAATGTTTTTTTTCTTTATTGTTCATAACATCACGAAAAACTATTCTTAACAAAATCCGTCCGTATTTTTCATAGAGAATTGAATTCCGAACAATTAAAAAAAAACAAAAGTACATCGAATGAAAATTGAGCTCCCACTATCTTTTCAAAGTTAAAAAAAACAATAGTGAGTTATCGAGAAAAACGCGTTTTAAAGCCATAAAAGCGTGTTATAAGCCTTGAAATCGATGTGCATTATTATTAATTTTATGCATTTTTAACGAATATTAAAAGAAAACATCATCTGAAAGAGGACACTTCAAAGTATCCGAACGGGCAAAAAACAATTTTTCGCATTTTTGTCATTTTTGCGTGGAGAGTCCCCTTAACTCAAACAACTATACCTGTGGTATTCGTAGTTTTGAGCGTTTAGAGTGTTTAAATATATATTTTAGCCAATTAAATTGCAACATAATTTAAACCACTATTAAGCTTAAAAAGCGTAAATCACGACAGATGATTATTTAAATTATCATCTAATTATCATTTAATCTAATATATTTAATTGTTTTATGAATTTTTATTAGTTTTGATTTTGTGTCCTCTTAATGTAAACTTGTCTTTTTAAACCAGGATTTTGATGCATGCGAATTTGTCAGTTAAGGTGTTAAGATAAGACGAACGCTTAACTTATAAAAGTTATTAGATATAAGTATAATATATAAACATATCCTAATTACATGAGTTTTTTATTTACAGATGATGTTCGAATTCTATCTTTTAAAAAAAGTTGAAGCTGATGACTTATACAGCAGTAGTGAAGTTCTTATAGAAAAAGTGGCATTTTATTTTTCTATGGAAATTCCTGACGAGCACGCTAAAATCATTGTATTGGAGAAAATGCATAACTACCTCACTCAAACAAAATTTAGAAACGTTAACGAACCGATGATAACAATTAAAGAGGTATTATTAATATTAATCGAAGTACTCGATAATTTGTTACGTTTTATATCGTGCCTTTCACTTGGATGCACGCATTATGATTTTAAATGCACATTATGATTTTAAATTCAAGTATCTACACTTAAAAAATGTATGATTGGCACTAGAATACACATGTTATTCTTATACACATGTCTTAATCATACAGTATGTTTGATTGGGCACTAGAATATTGCTTGGGTTACCCCAAACATATGTATGGTTAGCCCAAATATGCATATGGTTGTCACAAGCAAATGTATGTTTGCATCTACCATACTGGGTTTATGATGCAGGTATGATTGCTACAATCAGCCCTGTTTTTTCAATGTATAAATGGTAGGTGAAAACAGTTGAGAGTTCGTTGATTTTAAGTAGATAACGATAATAATTTATCATTTTCGTGTTTAGCCAATATTTTAGCATTACTTTTTTCATAAAACAAAAAACTGAAAAAAATTGTTGCAAAATAGTTCCAATTCATACTATAAATGTCACTATTCGAGTATAATAAATTGAACTTTATTTCAGGCAGGAATGTCAGCGACCCACCTTAACACTGCGAAAGGATGTTCTCCGCGAATTGTGGCATATGTAAAAAATGGAACCATTGCAAGTGCCTTCATTGTTGCTGACCAAACCGTTCAGGTCAAAATACCAGCACCGACAACTGCAAGAGTTGTTGCTTGCTTGTTGGCATCGTACTACGTATGGGACACGGTGTATCCCACAGCTTACGCTCGAAGTTTGGGATACTTAGATTCGCAACTTTTGGGTACTCAGTTTCAAAATGTCGAGAAATTTATCCGCGATGTAGATTATAAATTTAAAAATAAGTAGGGTCGTTTATGAGAGCCCTAAACAGAAATACGTGAATTTAGAAAGAAAACTGTGGATTCAACAGTGCAGAGTTTCAAGCAGCGAGTATTTTTATTAAAATTGTGATTTAGTGATACAATCTTAAGAGAGTGATAACACTTAAGACTAAGTGATAATAAGACTGAAGAGTGTAAGTCAAATAAAAAGTCCATTTTGTTTCTTTGTTGTTTTTCAAATATATTTAATAATTCAATAATGTTTAACCTTTATTTTTACAATCGCAACCTTAACCATAAAACTCAGTTCGTTCGTTATTCAGCAGAAGTACATGTTTGATATGACCAATAGTAAAAAATGGCAGTGCGTGCGGGAATATTAAATTATACATTAAGATACCACGTTGCATGTCGCATCGCAAATCCCGTACACAATAGGAATTCGTCTCTTCAATATAAAATAATGTATTAAGAGTTCTATAAATGATCAAAATATCCAAAGAGACGATGAACATTTCTTGAATCATTCCGAATTTCGGAAGAGAGTTTTCTTCACATTCTAATAGAATTATCGATCCTGGTTTGTAAGTAGTCCCATAGCTTTCGATTTTCGGAGAACGCATAATTTGTGAATCACGATTAACATGTTCGCCAATGGTGTCGAGCAATAATTGTGCATTAGGTAAATTGCGAATTAACACAGTTTCACCGAAAGATATCTCGTCCCCGCGGTATAGAAAATTTTTATTTGGTATTTCGAATGCAGATCCAAGTCGCGAACATAACCGTGCTTGGTGTCTGTACGATAGAGTTAATGGCATGTTTTTAAAATTTCGTACTACTGGAACAAGTGACTTGTAATAATTATGAGCAGCTTCAAACCTGAAACACCACTGCTGACGTGCTGGACCAAACAGGTTGATATACCGTGGAATGTGAATTAAGAAGTGAAATTTGGGTACGATTTGATCGGGATAAAGATGATTAAATTCGATTATGTATATTTCAATCATTCGTGATAAAATGTCAACTGTACTCTCATGTATTTCATACGATAAACAGACATTTAATATTTGCAATAGCCGTGCGTGACATATTAATCGTGAGGTAAAATCCTCATTGTCTTCGACAAAATCAGCAATCAAAAGTGGTAAAGTATGGACGAGAGAAAAGATTTGAGAAGCGCTTTGTTTGAGTTTACCACGCTGAGCAAGGTGTTCAGGCATTATTTGAGCTGGCTTGTTTACTTTGAAATAATCAAAATTGAAACACGATATATGCGCATTTAGATCGTCCAAAGTGAAGAATCCCTCTTCTATAGTACAATAGCAAATTAACGCTTTAATCGCCACAATAGAGACTCCTTCGATTAAAATGTGCATTGCATCTTGAGGTAAAGACTGAGTAACATCAAAACCTGGAATATCTCGCAAAGGACTTCTGGAATTAACCCCATATCTTCGTTTCCAATAATCGATTACGTCTTGTCTAACATTTTGTTCAGTAACTGCTTCGACATGTCTCTCGTGTGATTCATAATCTCTTAGAATAAACCTATTTTCGTTGAAATTTACTCTCCAATCATTTTGGTCAGTTAAGCATGATCTACACGGCCTGTTCGCTGCCACAAATTCTTTAAAACCGCCCATTTTTGCAGAAGCAGGTGTATCGCCTGCACAAAATAGTAACGTACCCTTATAATTACGCGGAATTCCATTAACAAGAATATTTATTCCTTCGGTTTGTAACGTGACAATATCAGAAATGAATGGTTGTAGTAAATTCTGTATACCGTTTTGTTTCAAATAATCTGATTTTACTACTGCTATAAGTTGAATACTATCTTGCTGGGATCGGAAGTGGGGATAAATGTTACCTAATGTCCAGTAGAACATACATAATTTCTCTTTTTTAGAGCTAGCACCGAGAGGATTTGCAATCCCTAACTCGTCCATATAAATGATGATTGCCAAAGCGTTTTTATTTTCCACAAAGAAGCGATGAGTTTTATATATAGATCCATGTAATACAGTCTGCATCATTCCGTCTTGCTGAATGAAGGGATGGTCAATACTTGAACGTATTTGCTCATTTTCCAGGAAACTTTTTAAACTCGAAAGAAATGGTACAATGTAGCCATTCGTATCTACTTCAACGAGATCTAAATATGGGGGTACATTTGTTTTCACCCATTTCATAGCTGTCCCTACTTTCTGTTTAACTGGTTCAATCATGTTGAAGTGATCTACGAGTAATTTGTCCAACAAATATTTCGATTCCATAGGTTTCAATAAATCATGAGGAGCAAGCATGTTAAAAATCTGTTGGACATTTTCTACCATGATAAATCTTTTTTCGCCTGCCTGTTCTCTTATTTCATTCTGTAATATATTAAAATATATAGGTAAATATATTATTTATAACATTATTATTTAAAACAAAATATTATATTTCAAATGATTAGTTGAAAATGTCTATATTGCACTTTTATTATTAAAATGTAATTTTGTAATATTTTTTCAACATTAACTAAACTAACGAGCTTTTTTTTATTTAATAAATAACTTTACCTATGACCGTAAAGTCGAGTTTAAATATTGTTTTATTTAATTAAAATGTATACAGTACATTATTAAAAAAACAACAAAATATGAGTTCGTGAATTTGCAAATGTCTCAAAAATAAGTTTGGTACATTTCTGGACAATGGTACTGTACAAATATACTTAATTATTGTACTGGGAATGTTTATTAAATAAACAAATTAGTTTACACAATAACTATTGAAGGCAGCCACTTACTTATGAAAACTGAAAAGTCAGGGAATTTTGGTAATCAGGAAAAAGTCCAGGAATTTCATGAGAAGTTAGGGAATTGGGAAAAAGTTGGAAAAGTCAGTGAATTTTTATAATGGAAATGTTCTAACTATCTTCAAAGCCATTGAAAACCACAATTCATTATATTTAAAATAATATAGCGACTAATAATACGTACCATTAATGACTTTGAAAACAAAGTTAAAATTTCCTTCAGTCCATGTGTTATATGTTCAAGAGCTACCTGCGATGTTTTGAATGTTTCTCGAATATTTATTAAATACTGAGCTACATTCAATTGAAAATGGTCCGTTGGTAACAATAAATGCAGATCATTACCTTTTGTAGAAAACAATTAAATTTTAGATCATTGCATTTCTTTTTTCATACAATTGAAACAAATTTCCTGAATAATTTTTGAATACAATTATTCAAAAGCCTAATTTTTACCAAATACACTTCTTATGTCTTAAACTTTATGTAATAAAGTCAATTATATTAATATACAAGAAATGTATTATTATTAATGAAAAAATTTAATAATAAGTATACAATTACAATTTTTTAAATACAAATAAGTTGTTAAAAAATCAGAAATTAATATTCCGTTAGTGTTACAGATTTTCGAAATTACCTAAAAAAATGTAACGCTCTTAAACATTTCAAGATTGAAACGGTTAGGAATGAAGTGTGAAATATTCTGATGTCAATCTTGAAAAATCAACTCGTTTTTAGAGTGAATTTGGAGTGAATAGGTTAGAACAATTTGTACAAAAATTTTTACAAAAATAAAAATTATATATTATTTAAAAATTAAAATTATATATTAATTAAAATATTATTCTAACTTCATATGTATTAATTAATTGTCTTTATCTTTTTCATTAATTAATTAATTAATTATCTGAATTTATTTCTGATTATGCGTTTTGCTTTATGACAAATGAAAACAAATTGCATTCCTTAGAAAATGCAGGAAAGTGTAACTTTTTACCAATGTGACAATTTTTCACACACTTTTTAACACTAAAAAAATTATTAACATTTTGATAACATGGTATTTACATACTACAATTATTTCACGTAATGAAAATATATAGAAAAATATAAGTTAATTTTCCATTTAACTAAATTTTAAAATAAATTAATACGTTTAAAATATCACACAACTGTTATGTTAACCGTTTTTCTAACATATGATAAACATTTTTTAACATATGGTAAAAATTGGAAAGAAATGTACCTTCATTTTCATTATTATCAACATGAAAATTCACAGGCTCATTTGGTATATTAGCAACATTCAACAACCTGATTTGGTCAGGATGAAAACTTTTGATATGTTTTTCGAAATATCGCCACTTTGCAAAAGTCGCTCCGCAACCGTTCAAAACACATTTCACTATTAACTTCGGATCATTTCGGTGATAATATCCTGTGTGGACTATTAAAAAGTTATCTACTATTGTATTAAATGAACACATTGTGCATGAATACTGTGCCATTTTTCTCTTTTAATATGACAATTTCCCAACTGTCAGATTAACTTTATTCAACTCAGATAACGTATTCAGAAAAGGTTAGGTTAGTATAAGAAAAGAAAACGGCAATAGTGTTTCACTGCAAGACGTCTTAGGTGTTACTTTGAAATGTCTCAAAATGAAACACTTGTTTTTGCAGTGCAGGCTTCCAATGTACCGAAAAAAATACAATGTCTCAGACGAGAATTGAACCCTCTATGCTCAGTTTGCAGTTTGACTGACTTGTCCCCGAGCTGTTGGAAGCTTATCATTTTAACAAATAGAAAAAATGGGCCACTTCATTTTAAAGTAGAAAATCTGTCCACCGTTGACATTGCATACTTTAAAGCGTAATCAGAAAATGTCAAAATGTATTCTCCTTTGCTAACTTTCTTTCAGAATCTCAATCCATTTACGGTTACCATTCTATCCACCCTTGATAAGTTGTCTTCCGACCTGAAATATACCTGCCCATTAACAGAATTTCCACTTACGTCCCACGCGGAAATTGCCAGAGTTGTTACCACAGTTGGGCCGAAGCTATTTAGTTCTGGCCCAGTACTGGAGTGATAGCGTCATGCCAAACTACCAAAATTCCAAAGTCGGGCCGCTACTGGAGTGATAACGTCATGCCAGAGTACTGCAATACCAGAGTCATTCTGTGTTGAATCAGTACTGGGGCATTTGTTTTTTTCAAACTGGGGTATATCTGAATTCCTCTCAAACAAATATTAAATGGATTTCCTAGTTATGGTAACCGGATTTCACTGACGGTAATCAAGTATTTTTTTGAGTGTATGGTGTTGTTCAATCATGACAATGTCATTTGAAATTAAATCATTAAATTTAGGGGGAAGATCGTAGTTAATAAATATATATATACGAAAAATATATACGAATAGATTTTGGCAAAAAGTTATATATTTTGTATATATTTTCCATTTATTCGTACAATATCCTTACTAATTATCCGACCCTTATCTGACCGCACGGAGAAAAATTGACTTGCTTCATTTACTATAGTCGAATAGTTAACAGGTTGAGGTTAAATGAACCATATTTTGCGTATACATTTACCGCAATTGTGGTAGAATTGTTACCATCGATTGTGGTAATGGTTACCACAGTTGTGGCTGTCTTCACGAACTATTTTTCTCCGTGCGTTATTCGACCATTATCCGACCCTTATCCGCCCCATATCCGCCCCATATCCGACCGATATCCGACCGTTCTCCGATCGTTATCCGAAACTTAACCAACCCTTATCCGACCTGTATACGCTCCTTAACCGCTCCTTATCCGACAGTTATTCAACCGTTATACGGTCGTTATGTGAACATTGGTTGGCCTTTATTACCGTTATCTGACAAGTATCTCATCATTATCTGACCGTTACTCCACCGATATCCAACGTTATTTGACCGTTATTTGACCCTTATAGGTTTAAATGTTTATAAATGTAAAAATTTTACATTTCATTTACGATGGTCCATGTATGAGTTTGATTCAGGTTATATGAACTACATTGTTCATTTAGGGACTAACTCAGATAAGGAATTATGTAATCTTTTTCAACCCGAGCGAAGCCGGGCTGAAAGGGTCGGATTCATATAAGATAAGAAAAAATTAACAAAAAACAAAAAATATATTATTTTCATAAAACACCCGATTTCATTGTTAATATTTAGCTAGATGATTACAGGCAATAATAACCCGAGCGAACCCGGGTATTCAAGCTAGTAAATGAATAAATATATACACAAATATATAATTACGTATATGTAAATTATTTTTTTTACATATATTTGATATATATTTATAAGAAATATAAGCGATAAACTGTATAAAAATATGTTAAAAAATATATTTTTGGGGCAACAAGTTATATATTTGCAAATCTATTTTGTGAATATATTTTTTCTGTACGGGAAACTCCCATGTAAATTTGAGGCATTTATTGATTGATGCGAATACTTCGGGGATGTTTAAAATTTGGACAAATAAAAATTGACCAGAATCTTTGAGGCATTGAAATTCGGGGTAATTCCAAAAATCACACCTCTTCCATCCCCTTCCTCATTCTCCAATAAAGATTTCCGCCGCCGCACCTGTCACGCACACTTTACCGCCATAATCTCGGAATTTACGCATTTACAATGCCCGTTGTACCCGAGCCAATCAACCCCCCACCAACCCGGCATATATCAACGCCGCGCGTAATTACCGCCGTGTTATCATTACGCGCATTACAATACGATAACTCAGCGCGGACATTGTATATAATCCCCGGGGTTATTAGCGTGTCGCGGGCCCTAATCGAGCGGGGCCCGCGGTCCCCGCTGATCCTTATGCAGTGTCAATAAATATCGACGTTTTACGGCGCATGAAGTCGCGTAAAGTATGAAACGCGGGACGAGTTCCTGCTTATAAGGAGGCCGCTGGAAAGTCGCCGCGGCAGACCGCTACGCGCGAGCGACGACCACCAAAGGACGAGCGCGCCTTCTCCACTGCGTGCTTGCGTGTACGTACACGCGTTCGTACATATGCGCAATCAACCCGCTGCGATTCCATAAACTACTCGGCCGGCCGCTAAATAAGGCGATTAGACGTCGCGATGCAAGGCCGTCCGAGTGATCGCGATGACAGTGACGTCGTTACTTGGAAATTAAGATTTTTCCGTTGAGCAAAGGGTTGATTGAGGAATTTATTCCGACGGCTCTGCTGGAGATCTTATGGAGATTGGGTGGCGGAGTGATACCGATCGAAGTTTGAGTGCATTTAAATGTGTGGGAAAAGGATTGACGGAGTAGATGTCGCGGTTGAATTCTTGGGTCAAGAGGAAGAGTTGATAGTGTGTCATTTATTGGGATTTATTTCGTTGGGTCTACTGAAGAAGATTGGGTATTTAAAGTGTAGTGATCGAGGCGCTATATATTCAGAAACTGTGTATTTAAACCATCAAAACTAGTAGTTACACGGAGAAAATAGTATAGTAAAGAATTACCATACTGTCTGGTACCGTTGACATAGATGTCGTCGTTTCGCAGCTTTTTCAGTTCAGTATGGTAAAATTGTATTAAACTTATGGTAAGCGTTCTTAGAAGTTTGGCACAATTTTATTATACTGAACTGAAAAAGCTGCGTAACGACGACATCTATGTCAACGATACCAGAAAGTATGGTAATTCTTTACTAGACTGTTTTCTCAGTGCATATATCACGTAGTATATTTTTCTTATCAATATTTTTTTAACACATCCCATAATTACACTTTTGAGAAGAGGTCTTGAAAAGACAAATTTCATCACAAGATAAATAAACAACTCTTTATTAATACACTCAACTCCCTCTTAATGCAACCCCTCTTAACGCAACCGCTCTTTTATTGCAAAGAAATCCATTCTCTTATTGCAACACCAAGCGGAAGTATAAAAATGGCGCGAAATTTAAACGCACAAACAAACTGTTCAGTGTATAAATAAAAGATTATAATATAATTAATGATTTTTCATAATTATAAATTTTATCGTAAAGTTTTATTTATACATAACTATAATAATTATTATAAATAAAAAACGAAATATATTATTAACAAGATTAAGATTAAAAAATGTGAGATTTCACAACATTTCTAATGTTAAATTTATCCAAGAAATCTTATCAGTTTAGAAATGTTATTATTTTTATTTCATCTTGGTTATTCTATACATTACAAATCGTCATTTAACTGCTTTATTTAATTTTCAATAATTCCATTTAAATCACAATTACGTTTTTTTTGTTGCTTTCTTGGTAACAACGGCGTCAGACTGCGAGTCTATCTTGTCTCTTTCAGAAATGTAATTAGCCTTGTTTGCGCAATTCCGAATTAAGCTATTATCTACTGCAGACGTGTTATCTTTTTTCAAGAACTGAAACGTGTAAGAAAAAGCATACACAGCCAAAAAAGCAGTTCATTGTACCAACTTGCAATCTCTCATTCAGACAATAAATCTTCAAGCATCATAACACAAGTTATGACTTGAAATTCGTTTTGACTGACATTGTCTAAAACAATGCTAGTGCGATAAAATATGCATCGTCTGCAAAAGAATAATGATACAACGATTTATGAACAAACATTCTTGGAGTTCCAGTTTCCGTTCTAAGAATAGATTTCAGCAGTACAAAGAAAATATTAAAATCTTTTATTACACAATAATCTTTTATTACACAATGATAAATTACTACTGAGTGCATTTCTTTTTTTCCAGTTTGTCATATCTTAACAGTAAAATTAATTCGCGGAATCGACTTCAATTCAACGAGCAACTGGTAGTCTGGGCCCAATCTGGACTTACAAATGTCCCCAAATACTGAGTCTAGAGTGGAGCTAGGAATGGGAACAATTATGTCTTAATCTGGCTCCACATAATTGATCAACTCCGGGTCAAATCTGGACCTATTTGATTCAACGGTTTAATCTGAATCAAATTTTCATATTTCATAATGCCAGATATAATATGGTGGACCAAAACGTTGTAACGTATTCATTTTTCTTCAAAGACGGTATGTTAGTGTTTGAGGTGTACATGGTGTAGAAGACAAATACAAAGAAACTTAAAACAATGTCAAAGTTATTTATTAAAATATAACTAGTGACAGTCATTCCTTAAAAATTACCATTCGAAATATACAATTGGTAAGTCTCAGTATTTGACGAGACTTTATACTACACAGTTTTAGATGTACAATATTGCCATTATAATTTACTACGTGTGCTATACTATTATAATTTAATACAATATCCGCAATAATGTCGCTTATGACCAGTAAATTAATAAGCCTGATTTATCAAACAATTACTTTATCAATGCGAGTGTGACAGTGACATTTGGTCATATGATAATTCGTCAAATAGACCGTCTGTTAAAACAAGAGTCATATTTTTCACACCGAAATAACTTTTTTGTCATACCTGCACAAAAAATGACCTTTTTCGTGCCTGCATATCGGGCGCAAAGTGGTTCTTTTCCGCCCTCGGGCGGAAAATGATTGGGCGGAAAATTGAGCGGGCGGAAAATTGAGCGGGCGGAAAAAAGGCCCTAGGGCGCAAAATTGCATTTTGCGCCCGCGGGCCACTTTTCCG
>JABFPB010004761.1:0-14330 GCA_022817645.1 Ceratoteleas bidentatus
GGAATATTATAGACACCAATTTGGAGTGAAAATTTCACACTTCAACACTTTTTTAACACCTAATTTTTAACAGTGTGGCTATTAGGGTCGCCTTCGGATTGTGAACCTCGCACGAGAAAGAAAATTTTCCGTTTCTTCGCCCTTGGTATAAAATATATTAATATTCCTAGAATTGCGTTCCCAAACTACGTTCCCAAAACAGTAAATTGCGACATACGATAACAAAATGAAAATCAAATAACTGTTGGTAACACTGTATTTATTCTACATGGAATGTTGATTGCTGATTCTTCTGAATATTCAGAAATGTTTCTACCACTCATAATATACTCAAATTTTACTAAACTATACATTAATGTATAAGATATTTTGATTTTATCCCAAGTTTACTGCACTGTTCAATACTTTTTTACGTAAAGTTTGTAATTTTTCAACGATTATTTTTCTCAGGGTTCGAACCATTCGACTGTTAGCCACTCTTCCCTATATATGGGAATAGATCGTTCGACTTGACGTCAAGCGGAAAAATATATACAATAAAAACATTGTTCAACAATTGAGGTTTAAAGGTTTAAATTTTGAGGGACTTTTCGGGGAAAAAAGGTTTGTTCGACAAACTAATTGAAACTTCTGTTTTTCTGTTTCAGGTACGTGGTTTGAAGGTTTTCAGTAGTGCAAGTAAGTTGTTCAGAATTTGCGATGAAAGTGATCGCCCGGTGAAAAGTATTTGATGGAATGTTTTGAGTCGATTGCAAAAATGCGTAGCTGCTGGATTATTTGTTTACGAAATTTTTTGTAGCGAACCCGAGGGAAATTAATCCTCTTCACCCGGCGATTATTTTCCAAATAGAAAAGCCAATGGGCGACGTGACGTTCCGTCATAGCAGGCACAAAAAGGCCATTTATTGGCTGACATTGACGTTATTGTGCCAGAACCACGCGATCCATCTCCGACCGAGACGTTCGCCACAATGGCATTCTCGCGACGCGAAACGAATCAAAAATAAATAATAATTCGACTAAAAGCCGAGCTGTTTTCCTCGTCACGAAGAACGATCGTTTATATTTTACGAAACATATTGCCCAACGCCAAAATCTCGTTTTATTTCTAAATTTTATTGTGATCCTACAATAAAAATTGCTGGGTGTAATAATTTCTCGCGTCTTCCACAAATTTATTTGTATCCAAATCTTCGGATAACCATTGCTCAATTACTAAAAATGTTTTTAATAATAATGTGGAATAACTTTATTTATAATTTCTTTATCTATAACATTTATTGAAAATCTTAAACAATAAATAACATTTATTGAAAATCTTATACGAAACAGGGAGGGAGAATGAAAGTGAACTGTCATCGGTTTCGACCTATCGCCTCTCCGTCACCGAGATAAGGTCGTAATAAATAAATGGCTGATGAGTAAGCCGAATCTGCGAATGACGCTGTCGGTTTCCCGCGACTCGTGTCGACTATTATCTAACTAGTCCCGTCAATTCACTGCACCGATTATTCGCAGTCGCGAAGATTCTACCGGATAAGTGGGGTCTGGCGAAAATCGGAACGCGCAATGATTCGCCGTTTTTCCCGGCGAAAAAACGTACAGATTGTATCGTCCATCACGATTTTGTTTATGCGAAACCCCGGTTACTTTCGCGACATAAAGATCGTCGGCAACGGAACGCCACGAGCGTTGCCAGTGCGCAATTACAAACGTCGGTTGGCGAAAAAAAATCGAGCCGCGAAAAATGAAACGTATATTTATTTTCGAGTAAATTATCACCAAGTAGCAATTACTATTTAACAACCTCGATCGCAAAAACCTGCTGTGTACTTAGGTTTATTAATCCCGCGTTTGACGAGACGATCCTAATGATATTTGCATGATTAATTTCTCCGGAAAGCGATCATTACGCAAGGTAATAACATTATTTATCTTCTCAGTGACAGACTAACTGTTCATTGTTCATAAATCATGTCTCTGCGGGAAAAGATTGGAAACTCGCGTCGATTAACAAGTCGCGACTCTTCTCTCCCTTTTTAAAAAAAATTCGCTCGCCATTTGATGAATGGGCCGGGAAATAGTTTGTTTGCCTTCTAACGGGATGTAAACAAACGATTGTTTACACGCTAATAATCTTAAACAAAAGTTTGTTGACATTCGAACAGTTTGTCAAAACTGTTCGAAAACGAAACCTTTGTATACATATAAACAATCATAAACATCAGTGGACTTACATTGAAACAGTATGCAAACAAAACTGCATTGGAATGTCATAAAAGGGTAGTTTATAAAAAAAACAAATAAGTAAAACGATATTTCTAAAAAAGACAGATCTTGGGATGAGGTTCGACTTACGATAAACAAGATAGACCATTGTGCTCAATAAATGTCGGGCCGGACGTCAGGCGGGCGATAAAATATTCAGGTGAAATCAATCCTCGCCGGAGACAGCCGAATGGCGACTTAAAGAGGTTCCCGGGAGGGGGCGCAAAGGGTCCTTGTATTGAGCTCCGGGAGTGGAGGGTTCGCGCTCTGCGATCGAGCCTCGCTTAACCCTTGAGTTTGCGGTCGGGCTAAAGTAGTTATGTTTGTCCTTTGAGTCTGTGGGGTGGCACAGAGAAACCCGGCTAATCCTTGGCGACTCGATCTATACCGTTAATGACTCTGGGACGGCGCCCGTCTCTCGGCACACTTGACCGAAATATAATTACCAACACAAGATTACGTAGTTGTAATTTTGTTATGCATTTCCGTATTTGTTGCGACTTTCGTACTCTCACAGAGGACCTTTTTACGGGACATTAGCAAAAAGACCTATTCTGCACCCTGTCGATAGGTCGAGCAGGTTCCATTATATGTCTTGACTGTGCTTCAGGTTAGTAAATTACCCTTTATGTTGACGATAATGATACTAGGTGAACAAAAGTTTGTTTACGTACAGTGCAAATGAAAACAAATCCTTGTTTACGTTTGGCTAATTTGTTTACTTTATTTAAAAATGTAACAAACTTTTGTTTACAATCAGAAATTTGAAGTTGTAGTGTAAATATTGCTTTTAGATTGTCCGAATCGGCGGGAAATAATCGAAACTGCGATTGTCGCGAAGGAAATGTTAATTTCGCAATTATGAATCGCCAGTGCGGGGACACCTCGGCGACGTTTGATGTGTCGGAAATCTGTCATCACGGTGTATTAACGCAAAGATAAAATGCGGGGATATTCCGGTCACGAGGCAATGTGTTGGGGTGGATCTGAGAAAAGAACCCTGTCATTTGCTCGAGGGTCGGGCGGGCACTTCGTTTTCCAGACAGCCACGCCGCTATCGCATCATAAAAATAATCAGCTCCGTCCAATGAGCTCGGGCGTGCTTTGATCTCCGCGCATTTGTTTCTTCGCGCGCTCCTTTTTTCTTTTCCTTGAGACGCCAGTCACGGGAACAAAATGCGAAAACACGGGTGTGGGGCGGGGAAAGGGGTGGGGTGGGGGTGAAATGGCTGTGGAAAAAAGCGACGAGAAGACGGATGAACTTTTTCCAGCGGAGCAAATTCGTGCTCTCAAAATAAAAAGTTAATGAGAAAGGGGATGATGCTATTTAGTTCGGGCCGATGGGTCGAACGAAGTTCGATGCGCGAAACCCGCCCACCGGAGCGGCTTCCGAGCGACGAGTGTTCGCGAAAAGTTTGACATTATCCGGCGCTTTCGGCGTGCGGCCTTTTTAATGGGATTCATTGTGTCGTCACTTCAAAGAACGTGTTCGCCTTTCTTTCAGTTTTCTTTTTCAATCACCGGGGTCGGGGAAATATTAGTTTTCTCGGCAAAAGAAAAGTTATTCATAAGTGATTAGAGAGATCGGATTTACAACGAAGTGAGGTATTTGTAGATTAGATATTGCGGGAGGAAGAGTAGTCGGATTGGAAAATTGTATGTTTTGTTTTTCGAAGACATTTGATGTGATTCTACAATCGGAGTTTTTTGATTCAATATGAAATGTACTCAAAGTAACTATTTAATGTATTCATATTGTAACCAGCACTTGATTTAATAGTTATAACTATTTGTAGAGGTGATAGAATATTTTCACTGGTTCATATTACTGTTGAAATCGTTAAGCCAACTGAATATGGTCACTATAAATTTTTGTTGACAACTAAATGAACCATAAATTGGTTGTTCTCAAAGTAACTAAATTGTCATTGCTACCATTTTCTTCGACAACCATTTTTCCTAATTGGGGTAACTAATTTAGATATTTCACACTGCATCATCTCATTTTTCACGGAGGCGATAATTTGTCCTCAAAACACATCAGCCTTCGAGATTTCCCAAGCCGCCGATTTTTGACCTTCGCCCACCTCTCCAGGCTAATTTTCATAAATACCTGCCGATTCGTCACACAGTCCTCAAAACAAAGCCAAACCCGAATCGCCCTCGTTGCATGTCACGTAGGACCACTTTGACCGTCGCGCAACGGTATCGGTGAGCGCGACTGCGCCATTGTCTCGCGACACAAAACGTGCCCGCGAAATCGGCATTGCGGCCGCTGATCGGCATTGCGCGCGCGTCCCACGGCCCATTCTCACGCAAATCCGGCGATTCGCGCGGCGCACCCGATCCCGGTCGATTTCGCGGATTCGCTACGTCGCGCGCACTTTTGTTCCGGGTTGAAGTTCAGTCATTATCCGCTCGCGGCGTGAAATTGCGCCAGTGGGTCGACGGCGGTATTTCAAACAACAATGTTCCGCGAAGCGCACGTGCCGACCATACGAAGTGTATTTACGTAAAGCCGATCCTTTTGGCGCGGCTTCTCGAAAACGCGCTTCCTAGACACGATCGATTCGGAACGCGCGGAAGATTATCTTGGCACTTTGTCCTCGGTGCCGAAGTCGGCCGAACCACGGCGCGCTGAAATATGGCGAAAAGGAGCGCGAACGCTGATTTACAGGCGCCGCGCGTAGAATGGATTGTTTCGCGGAGATGATTATTTTTCGACACAGTTTACGTCGGCCGCGAATTTACGGGACAATCGCGAAAGCTTTTACGGCCTGTTCTGAGAAGCGGAGGAAAGCTTGTTTGTTGACGGGGAAGTGGCGAGGGTGATGGAGAGGAAAAAAGATTATTCGGTGAGAAAAACAAATTTAATTAACAAAGTCTTTTTTAACTCGAACTTTTTGTTTCAAAGCATATATTATTTCGTAAATAAAATAATACGGACGGTAATTACAATCGTAAAAGTATAAGTATACAGGGTGTGATTAATGTATACGTCACCCCGTATATATTATTGGATAAACAAAAAGTAAATAAACACGGGAAAATGGTTAGAAGAAATTATTTCGATCTCGTATAATTTAAGGGGTTACGCCACCCTAGAAATTGAAAACGAGTGTTATGTTCAAGAATTTTTTTGGGAGGGCTAGCGATGTAAATACGACAGAAAATGTCACTGAATAATTGATAATATATTCATTTATGATTGCAAAATGTTTTATCAAAAAAAATAAAAATGGCGACGCTGAAAGCCATATTTTCGAAGTAAGTTTTTTCGTGTATTGGTTCGCGGCCCACACTTTTCTGGACACAAATTTCATGCGATTTGAAAAAATAGCGCCTGGAACTACATGAAAGTAGTACATACGGGATTTAAAAAATATTCATTTTTGTGGGATTGGCAGCTATGTGAAAAAAGGTCTATTTTGGCCTTACAAATTGCGTGTTAAAAGTGTGGCTATACTTAAGAAAAATTGACGGATCCAAACAACCGTATGTATTTCTTTACATAATTCAATTTTATTCAGTTATTTCGTATCCCCATCAAAATCGATCGAAAAGTGTGGACCAATTTGAAAGACCTATTTTGCAAGTATGGCCTTGAGCGCCGCCATTTTCTTTGTTTTTTTGACAACAATTGTTTTTTTGGGAGGGCTAATTGCGCAGTAATGGGAGGACGAAAAAAACAATTTTTTTCGTAATCATAAGTGAATACACTCGAACCCCACTTTATCTGTCAAGATGGGACCGGAAGTCTCACTTTATCTGCATGTTACTGCGCATACTCCTGGCGCATCTAGGTTATTTGTTCCATCCAATCATTTCGGTATGAAATTAATTCAAAATTGGCGCGCTATGTGCTCATTGGTTCTCTCTAAATTTCCGGTAAACATAACCTCTAAATGAAGCAAAGAGCTTGGCAGATAAAGTGAACTGAAACTGGCAGATAAAGTGAGTCTACAGATAATGTGAACGCAGATAAAGCGGGGTTCGAGTGTATATCATCAAAAATTGAGTGAAATTTTGTGTGCCTATTTCCGTCGCTAACCCTCCCCAAAAAAATTCTTAAACATGTTAATCATTTTCAGTTTCTAGGGTGGCGTAACCCCTTAAGGGGACATACGAGCGAAAAATGGTGAAAAATCAAGAAAAATCGAAAAAAAATTGTATTGTACTTTTTAATAATTTGAAGTATTCTGTTTCGCGTGGTGCCATGCCTTTTTCGAAATTCGAATTAGACAATCAAAATTTTTTACATTTTCCACGCAGTGTCATAGTGCGCCGAGTAATCGAAATGTTCCAAGTGAAGTGACAAATTGTTGTTAAATGTTACTAATACAATCTTTTAATAAATGTTACAATACCTATAACATATGTGTATTGTTTATTATTTAATTTTAGTTAACAAAATAATTATTAATAATTTTTGCAGATTATTTATAATCAAAACAACTTGTTATTACGGTTAAAAATAATAAGTAATCGTTCAGTATATATGTTGTATTTAAGGATGGAAAGCAAGTCACATCATCTTGGTCAAGATGTTTCGCACAAAATCATCTAAAATCGCGACCAGAGAAGCATTTCCCGAAGTTTGATACGAACCACGTCGAAATGGGAGAATAATTTTTGTATTAAAACTTGGCGAAAATTTTCATGAAACACCTGATATTACATAATAAATAAAACTTTAAACACGATTATCTCGAGTATTTATTTCTCTTGTTTTCCCAGCTTCAAAATGTTCCCGGTACCGTAATTTTCAACCGATTTGGTTACTGTTTTCTTTAATTTACACAGAAATGTATTAGGAACAATTTGTCTAGACGGATTTTGGAAATTTTGTTTCTAAACACAGTTACTAACAATTAACTTTAAAAGTAGTCTGATTTTGACCCCTTTTTCTGATACTTCTTTACAAATATGGCTATAACTTTCTTATTTTAATTAATATTAAAATTCCATCCAGACAATTTGTTCTCCTAGATACCAGGAACAAATGAGAGGAGAAACAAAGTAAATCTAATAAAATATTCCGGTACCCGCAGCTTGTCAAAAATGACTTTTTTTACATTTCTTATAAACAATATAAACATTTTATTTTGTTTTTCGCAATTTCTATCGACATTGATTATCTACAACCAAAAAGCAGTAAAATCTGAAAGAATCAGATAAATCCCTTGATATTTACAGATTTTAGCGATTTCGCTGGGATGTCCCCTTAATATACATTTATAGAACCTTTTAAGGTTTGTCTTCCATTAGAAACATTACTTTACAATTAAACGTTTTCATACTTTTCATTACCACCACACTTTTTGCAACTATTTTCTCCCCCATCTTCAGTCAGACCTTTACCGAATCGAAATTCGGTAAAGTGGTGAGGAAACGAATTTCCCCACCACTTTTGCTTGCCAAAACGCAATCTAAACAAATACCAGTTCTCGCACTGTCGCCCAGGCGGCGCTGCCGACCTGTCGGCCGACGAACACCCACAGCGTCATCACCAGGCACGCGCGCACCAGGTCCTCGATCTCCTCGCAGGTGACGTCGGAGATGACGTGCACCAGGCCGTCGATGACCCTCGCGAAGGTCGCCAGCGCGTCGACGCAGAGTTCGCGAATCAGAAAGGCCACCCTGACTGCCAGGACCAGCAGCGCGAGCAGCAGCTGCACCGCCTGCAGGAAGTACTCGATGGCGATCTCGAGGGCGAGCAGGACCGTGTCCCAGGAGCAGCTCGACAGTCCTTGGAGGAAATCCAGCAGGTCGTGGAGGACTTCCCGGCCGCGGTCAGATTTCATTCTACTAGAATTTGGACCCGATCCGGGATCGGGGGTTGACACTTGACACGCGTCGCGATTTTTAGGTTGACACTTAAGGTCGAAACAAGTGACTGCCCTGGCTAAGAGATCATTGGAAATCGGTAATAATTACCGTTTGTCTGCAAATACTGTGGATTTTGCAACGGATTTTGTTTTGCAAATCTGGATTGTCTGTTATCTTTGGGGAGTTTGCATTTTGGGGAAAGATTGGCAAAGAAAATAGGGAAAGAGGTTTTCCCTTTTCAGGATTTCTATTGCAAAATTGATTGAATTTCATTAAATTTCTTTACTGACGTCCAATTAATTCTTAGACAGTTGCTTCTTAGGTTGGATTGTGTTGGACTTAGAAAAAATGTACATTGTAACAATGACTTCGTTTATTCAGTACAATGGTACATAAATATGCATACAAAGGGTTATTTCGTAGCTCGGATAGCGACGTTGAAAACGATTTTGCTTGTTGAAGAAAACTCGTAGAAGTGGAAGCATCTTTAATATTTTTTGTACACATTGTCTAGATGCTTTATTACATTGTCACTGTATTGTACAGTATGTTAGCACATTGTTGTTATTTTTTGCATGTAGAAATATTTTCATTTTCCCTTTGATCAATTCTCTATTTTCCATTAATTTCCACCAGTGTTTTTCAACAAACATACATATCATGTCGTAAGTGCACTTAATAAAGTTAAGATCTTAACTGGACTACTTTTGGCAGTTCTAGTTTCGTGTTGCTAGTCAATGGGATGAAAAGTTGCAACGACTGTACGGGGTTTGACTGTCCTTGTTAAAAAAATCCATTCAATCCGATTGGTAATGTAATAGGATTAGGAATTATTTAACGTCATTAAATTTCATTGCTCATTGGGAAGAAATCCTGAATGAGTTTAAATAATATTTTAATACATTTAATATTTGAACAATACCACTTATTTTTATTTATTAAACTTTAAAAGAAATATTAAAATAACATTATTTTTCGCAGACATATTTATAAAACATTGTTAAAATAATTTAATTCTACAATATTATAAAAATTATTTACAGATAAATTCCTCACTTCCTAACAATACAAATGGTAATTTTTTCATGCTGTTCTCATTCCATCCAATTCAATTTAATGGTCATTTTATCAGTATTTAATCAAAATCAATGGATTTCTTTAACAAGGATCAGATAAGATACTTAAATTAGCCTGACTTTGAGAAAAGTTGTCAGTTCGCGTTTGGACTTGAAGCTTTCGTATACAGCGGCGTAATTTTCAGTCTGAAACAACGAAGGTGAATCGTTTTGCATGGGAAATGTCGCTTAAAATGAAATTGTGATTGGATCATATCGGGGTAACTACCGTGCGAGTGGAAATTTGGAACTTGTGTGTGATAGATACGTGAGATTGACAATCAAATCAGGGGGAAATTTCACGCGTTCTGAATGGGGGATAGCTAAACCAGAATATCACATGTAAGATACGTTATCTGATTTGTAACTCGTACAAATTAGAGCAACGTATGTAAATGAGTTTCTAAAAGTTCTGACATCTTTGCAGCGTTGAACACTGGCACTGAACCGACGAAAAATTAGTACAAAGTATAAAAACATGTCAAAAACGTGAAATCAGTCTGTACGCTTAACCGAGGAGTAAAGAAATGCTTAAATTAGGACGACCATTATTCTTTGCGGTTACAGTACGAATTATGTCTCCATTTATCAGTGCTGCACGATATTCAAGTTATAAAAATCGTTGTAGACGAATATACACGACATGATCACGTGGTCACGTGGTACTTTTCGTGCAATGTACATAGGCACGATTGCTAAATACCCAGTGCCACTAAACTTCCCTCGTTAAAATCATCCATTTGCGATTAACAAAGTTAAGAGGATTTAATAAGAACTTTGTCGATTTATCTATGTATTAAAGTTTATTAAATCTGATTAATCAGAAGGAAATCCTTAATTTGCTTATTGATAACAATTTCAATTGTCCAGTGGGAATTGTTAGATAAAATCTTGCTGCTTTTAATAGGAAAATGGGGGAAAAATAGTTCAATGATATTTAATAGATGATTTAGTTATATAAAAATTAGTTAAATTAATGAATTAGTTATATAAAAATCATATTTTTACAGTTTTTTATTCAATCTCAATAAGATTTAATCTGAATGAATGGAATTTTTTAACGAGGATTAGCACTTTAGAGTAATTCTAGTAACGACGATAGGAAACTTATCACATAACTGTTCATTATCCTGTTAAAAAAACTATTAAGTCCAATAAGTTTATAAGTCCAATAAAATTATCTCTTTTGACTGTGTGGTTTTTGTCCAGAATCAGTCAAAATCGCTATAGATGTAACAGAATATTATGAGCAATCTGTAAATACATATTTAATCGTTCGTATTTACAAATAATGCAAATATCCATCAACTTCCAAGTAGATTTTCTCAATTCCTATACGGATCTATTCGATTCTAATAGATTTTTTTCAACAGGATCGAGTGAACAAACCAAATTCTGCTCAGTGTCAATCTAAGTTACTTTTATAAAATAATAGCCATTATCAACTTAATCAACAAATCCTGATTGAAGTCAGATTTGAATCCAAGGTACGCAATACACGAGTGTCACAGGTTCTCGTCCGTGACAGCGAATCGATCAAATCTGACTTCGAATCTCACTAATTTGAAACTTAATAATTCATAACAGAGTCTCTTATGAAAAATCAATATAATTTTCTAAGTATAATATTGCAATCGCCTTTTTAATTTTAACTCTCCGATCAAATAGTAACATCTGCTGGATGCTTTTAGAAAAATAAAAGCTTTCGCTAAAATAGATTGCAATATAACTCTTTGAACGATTTTTTTTAATTCAACTTTCCACTTTTCTCAACCAATATTAATAGAATTTTTAAAGATGAAACCTGAGTCCTGTGAACTCAGAAGAGTGACTTTAAAGACTGTTGTGAAAACACTGAAATGAATCATTGCGGTTTACTCATTCCAATAATAATAACAACAATCATTTTTAAAATCACTCCAGAACAGTTAACTGCGCATTGCGTCATCTTAATGATGATAAACAAGTTCAATAAGTTGAATTTGAGTATAAGCGATAACGATATCTATCTCGAATTGCTGTTTAGTATTCAGTAATAAGGCCCAAACGCTACCAAAACGGCGACAAGATTGTCGCGATTAACAGAGGCACCGATGGAATGAACTGGGCTGATTCGTTGCAGGCGTCAGCGTCATCGCATGATTGAACGCATCCTCTGACGTATCTGAAATTAATAAATTCATAAATTATTTTAAAGATTGTTAAATTATTTTATTTTTTATTTTATAAATTTCTCATAAAAAATTTTTTTTAAGTTTTCAAACATTTTTTATTTGTTTATTTAAAAAGTTTTTACAATTTTTTATAACTGTTTCAAATATGTTTGTTATTTTTTAAATGAAAATTAAATTTTTTATTTTTATTTTAAAATTCTTTAAAACATTTTTTAATTATTTTTTTAATTCTACAAAATAAAATATTTCAAAAAGATAAAAAAAGATTAAAAAATTGATAAAAAAACTTACTGGTTTTCAAAATAAAATCCACCACAGTGGGACATTCGAATGATTTCAGTGTCAGTGGTCAAAGTGCCACTGTCCAGTGCACAGCCTCTCACTGTCATCGATATGCCAGTGTCAGCTGAAACGGTAAAAAAATTATCTTTATTAATTGTATCATTATTGCACCCATTACGATTGCACTACACAAAGAACTAGAAATTTGGCAACCCGAAGAACGGAGTCAACGCACCGTAGATTCCGGCCAATTTTATGCAAGCTGTTGCAGGAAACAGGCCATCACGTCCTTTTCGGCCACCTAAACAAGGCGACTCCAACAGTTCCATGCTGCCATTATTGTGGAACGGATCGTCGCAAGCTTTGTTGTCTCCCCCGATCGACACGCATTTGAAGCAGTCGATTGTCAAACCTGCATGAATAGAATCCTCAATGTTCATTCATTCTTGTACCTCATTATCAACTCGTGACCGAATACTCGCATTTCAATGTCACGAAATACTCCTATTTACAAGTCAACGGGAACGACAATAAAAAGAGTTCATTGAACGTTTGTAGCTCGTTTCTCTGCAGTGATGTAAGTGATGATTAGGAAAATAATGTCATTATTTACATTTGTTATCATTGTGTAGGAAGAAGTGTTATGTATTCGTAGTTTGGGGAAAATTAAATGGGTAAAAGGTAATTGCACTTAACGGGGTTTTACTGGAAATCGATTTCTTCTCCCAAGTGAAAAGAGGTTTATGGGATTATCTATTTTTGTTTATATATTTCTATGAAGTGATGTTTCGTAGAAATGTATAAACAAAATATGGTGATAAAACATCGAGAATTCCAATTTAGATTCAAGTTGTGAAGAGGATAAATGTCCAGATTTAACTCAGACTTGTCTGGTTCCTCCTCATGCCCATTGGTCAAGAATTTACCAGTTCTGGACCCTTTAAACATTTAAACCTATTGAACTTAGACTGGACCATATTACAGTTCCAATCTAGGTCCAAGTCTCTTACCTAGTAGGAAAACATGCACAAATTGCGATAGAATGCTATATTGCATTCTGCCTATATTGCAAAATTGTCCTATCTGATCAGTAGGTCTAAGTCAGTAGTTTAATTGCCCAATAACTGGTTGTTTATTGTCTAATCATCAACCAGTTTCGAGCCAATCCCATATTTGCTTCACTGGGCAAGCCAATCTGGTTCAATAGGTCTTCCCTTCCCAATCTAGGTCAAATCAAACTCCATCTGGTTCAATCTGGTCTCTCCACCCTTCCCAACCAAAACGCAAACCACTTATCTTCCTCCATCCCCTCGACCTATGCAATGTCCGCAAAAAGACTGCTTCCAAGCAAAACCTTGCAATCACCTAATCCGGCCTAACGACCCCCTGCAGTCAATCAGGCAGAAGCTCATCAGGCTGATGAGTTCGCCGCGCCAGTCGCGCCCGGCAATTGATTTTTCATCAGCCCAAGGAGCTTGGTGCACTTTGCGGCCCCACGTGCAATTTGTGTCACGCGACCTGACGTCACCGACTCACCCACATGGGCGCATCCCACCACCAGGAACGCGATCCACCGGAACCGGATGGTCCGGATCTCCGGGAACTGGCTCTTCATCACGCCCCAGAGGTGCTCCAGCACCAGGTTCAGCAGCGCAGTCATCGTCGGTCACCTGCGCCAACTCAGACCAGCCGGTGCATTGCGTCTTCCTGGAGTTGCCGCGGTGTCCTGGGATCCGACGTCTCCCATATAGGGGGAGTTGCGATCGCGACTTGCCGACTTTTAATGTATATAATATATAAGTTTTTGGGGAGTCTTGGGATGGACTGTAATGGACTGTCTAGAGCTGAGTTGGGGAGGGTTTGGAATTGTGGAGGATGGGTCAGTGATGGGGCTGGGAGTTGGGAAGGACCGAGGCCATGCCTGGATCCGGCGATTCGGGATGTTTTGGAGCCGAGGGTCGGGAAGGAAGTGGAGTGGAGCTGAGGGGAGTCGAGAGGTTCCTGCGACGGGACGGCTTGGGGCTCTGATGCGGCGTCGAGGTGCCTGTTGTGACTCGGGGTTACCTTGGAAACTGTATTGAAGATACGTTGGGTTCGAGATTGTTGCTGTGAATGGTTGAGGAATGAGGGGGAGGGAGGGTTGGGGGGTGAGGTAGTTTTTAAATGAAGGGGTTTGGTTTTGATTGGGGTAGATTGATTTGAATAGGATTTTTTTAGATTGGAGAAAGAAGATGTACAATTTAATTTATCAGGGGTCATGTTTGCCTATGCAGACATGACCCCTATTATGCATATTGTGCATAGTTTTTTACCCAGTCAATGTGAATGTACATTATAATTGTTGAACCTAAACAATTTCAGTTCAACAACTTCGAATAAGTCATAACAATGTTTGTAAAGGTATTTAAAGAAAAAGTTACATGTAAGAGAGTTGAAGTAAAAGAACATTTTCAAGTAATAAATACCCTTTATTAGTCTATACATTTTCTGAATGAGAAAAAAAAGAATTGAGAAAAGTTACGGGATTGAATTGAGACCCTATCAGCGATTAATATTTTTATAATATTATAGGAATATTTAAAAACTATATTTTAAATATTTTTTAAAATATTTCTAGAACATTTCCTAATATTTAATAATATTATTTTAATGTTGCAGGAAC
>JABFPB010004762.1:0-14327 GCA_022817645.1 Ceratoteleas bidentatus
ACAAAAAAAGTTGCTACATTGAACAAAAAATTGCTAATTAGAAGAAAACTATGAAAATAGTATAGAACATATCACAATACGCTACAACTTTACACTGCTAAATGTATTATATGAGTTTTCACCAGAGATTTAGTAGATACCTTGAAGTTGGCTTAAACTGTAATGAGTTCACAAAGTAGAAAATGCAATAGAATCTTAAACTCTTTATTATCATCGTAACAGAAAATAAACCTCAGGAATCATTAAAAAAACGTATCACTGAAAATAAAGTTAAGAATTCTTATGCAAAAACGCGATTTCGTCAACACGTTCAGTTAAAAGTCTTGCACGTTCGCATGAAACAATTTTTCCCGTCGTAGAAAAGAGTATTTCACTCGCAGGCTGTGTTGCCGGTGTGCCAAGGTATGCTTGAGCTGCAACAGACATTAATGGAAAACGATTTTTGTTTGTCGCCCAATACTCAAACACATCAGAGTGTTCATCCTCAATGGGTTCACTTAAATACTGCGTCACTTTAATTATAACCGCATCTTCAAGTTCGGCTGCTGGCGAACTTCGAGCTTGCAAGTACTTTTGCATTATTTTCAACAATTTGCTCTTAGGCTCTCCTGAAAAATATAATTTTTGTTATTTCTTGATGTAAAGCATAAAACAAAATCGTATTGAACAATCACATTTATTGTAAACAATCTTATTCCAATCAGCCAATGCTGATGAATACGAAAACTTGACCGGCTGAAAACACAGAATAAATCTCTTATCACAAACAAAAAATAGGTTAAAAAACTGAGGGTTTCATATTCAACTAAATCATAAGATCAACTGTCAAGCAAATATCAAATACAATATAATTTGTCTGTATCAGCGTTGAAAATAAAAATCGATTTGAGAAATTCTATTTTTTTCTTCATAGGAACGAATTTATTTTCTGTGTTCACAATTGTTTATGAAACATTAATTTCTGAATAATGCAACATTATTCTACGTTACGATGATTGGGACTCGCAGGATCAATTAGCGGCGCTGTATATACATTAAAAGTGACCGAATTAAAGCAAAAGTATGTTCTCAAACAAAATATTATAAAAAAATTCAATAAAATTTTCATAGTTCGACAAAATTTTGCTATGTTTGCATGTTAGTCTGCTAGTCCTAATAGAAATAATCAAATTGATACAATGTTGTAGTAAATCAACGACACGAGTACAGAACATCTTAACGTCAATCAATCCATATTTTAATAAAGCAATTATAACAAATTACCATCTGCATTGCGGTTCACACATAAATCTTGAACTGGATCGTCAGTTTGCAGTTTAACTTGAATCATTTTGGAAGCCAAACTATCGCGAAGCGACTCCTTTTTAAATTCGTCTGTGATGAATAGATTTTTAAATCGGGGACGAGTATCATGGTCAACAGCATTGTTTCGTTATCTACAAACTGACTGAACCTCTTGATAACATTCCTGTGAACACTCTTTGCCAACTCTATTGCAGTTGGAGTGTTTTCGACGCATAATCAGAATATGATTCCTTTAAAGAGACAATCAGTGGTATAACTTGTGACAGTGTTGGGGTTTATTCTCGACTCAAAGCGATGGTTGCTTCCTTGATAGGAGCGAGAATCAAAATATAAGATTCCACACTTTCCCACTCTTTGTCAGTTAAGTTGGATGGAGTTCCTATATAAACATAAAAATATTGTTATTAAATGCCTAGATTTCTAGACGACTACAGAATATATTTTTTACATAAAATAATAAATTTATATAATTTAATCGTATACATAGATCTAATTTCAATTCCGTGACAATCAATAATAATTCTATTTATGATAGCCTTACCGTAGTAAAAAATATTAGTTTAATGAAAAATAAACAGAGTTTGTATTACCTCTCCTAAATAATACAGGTGCTATGCAACTCCTCAGGAGCAGTAACCGTTCCAACATGTCGTGAGTCGAGTGCCATCTGGTTGGGACGTCCTGAATAAGATGTTTTGGTTGACTACCCTCTAAAAAGAATATTAGTAAAATTAACGAAATATGTATTTCATCACGTTGTTTGAGATTTTTCATTGGAATGAAAAGATGCTTTATTCATTACAAAATTTACCTAACTTCGAAGAATAAAGCCGTTACGATACAAAAAATTCTATCAAATTACTCTATCAATCTTCTCTATCTTACTTCTTTCAAATTATTCTATTAATTCGTCATGATTCAGGAAAATATCACCAAATCGTTTATAGTGCATACCTTCAAGTACATTCTTCTGGTTATCTTCCAGATGCTTTGCACTTACTGACGAATGCGAGAAATGAGTTACAATCCGTCGGCATTTCGTCATGATCATCTCGAAGTTTTCCGTTTGTTCCTAAAGTAAATTGTAAAGTATTATCCGTTATTATTAGCAAAATTCATTGAAACATCAAAATGCAGGGAACTTTGCAGTTTTGTAAATTTGAAGTTTGTTTTTACTTTAAACTTATAGGGACTCCCGAGTTGGCGGCGCTGATCAGATAGCATATAAAAACATGGCGGACATAAAGTAAGAAACCAATTCTACGCTTGAGAAATTTGTGCATGTACAGTCAACTGAACCGGATTTTCAATTCATGTCCCTTTATTTATCGTATTTTTCGCTACAAATGCTTTGATTTTGCAATGAAATGTTACATTTATTTTGCAATCTTCAATAATTAACCTTTTTTCATTTGTAGAACCATTTATTAATGAATAAAATAGATTTTATCGCTAAATGTCATTTTTTCTTGAAATTTGATGATGACGAAATTAAATATAACATCCACAATGAAATGCACAAAATAATCTTTAATGTTCATACTATCTACTTGTACATTTGAAAATCCCATAAACTAATGAGGTCACATATTTTGACTACTATAAAAGTTAGGCCGCTTCAGTTCGCTCCGTTTACAGATCGTTTACATTTTACTGTTGATAGTTCCCCAAATATCCGCTAGGACCGCAATCTATCCCAGGAGTACCAATATAACAATATTAATAATAAGCAGTACCTTCAGTCAGAAATCACTAGCTGCAACGTATGGGCCATACACGGAATGTGATTCCAGCTATCGCCCAGATTAATAGCAGCAACGATGTTTGCGGCATTATCTGTCACAAAATAAAGCTGTCCACCAAATTGTTCCAAATCATACTCCTTCAGTACATCGTTTAGTGCAGAATATATATTCAAGCTAGTATGACTTTCCGGGATATGTGTCAATGACAACATGAAATGTTTCTGTTGAAAATCTTTGGTGAGGTAATGCATCGTTAAAGATACATATTTTGACTGTGATCTTGACTTCCACCCATCAGACGTAAATGAAAGTATGAGAACTCCTAAAAATTTTTTATTAAATTATTAAAAATTGAATAATAATTACTCATTTAAATTTTAAGGAAGTCTTAGCAGGTTGAAAACTATTTCGAGTAATGTATATTGCTGCATACAGCTATACAATTAATGGAGAAAATTTGATTAATAATTTGCGGTGTTTTCTGATCCCGTCAGGTGTAAAGGACTTTCATAAAAACGCAAATCATTTCGCAGAAGTTTTTTTCGCAAAAACTTTGTTTTTAAGGGGTAGCCGATAAAACTTCTAATTTTGTATTAACCCTAGTTTTTATAATATATTTTTATTTTTAATATACTTTTATCATATTTACAAAATTCTTATTTGAAAATATATTTGAATATCACCGTACTATTTTTCAAATCATCGGATATCCTTTTTTTATGTCAATTTTTACACGATTATAAATCTCAGAAACAGATTTCGTCACATCTTGTCGACTTGGCATTTTAAAGCGCGGTTCAATAGTGCTAAGTAAATGATTAAATCCTCGATGTTCTACGATGTTAAATGGCTCCAAATCCCAAACTATCATTTTTATAATGCCATCTTTAATAGCTTGAGCCCTCTGTGAATTTGCTGGTAAGTAAGAAATTTCCGGATCATGATCTACAACAAATTTAATATGTGTAAATAATAAAAATATGTTTAATATAATTATCTCCACCAGTTTTCTAATAAATTATATAATTTGATGATAATAGTCCTCTAAATTTTTATCAATTTTTGTGTCTAAAAATTGGTAACCAGTAAATGGCATTTTGAAGTTGTCATATAAATTATTTTCATGAAATGAATGAAAAGTCAGAGAATAAATTCTGTGCATATTTATAAATTATGTGCATTTTATAAATCTACACTGGCTTCCAATATATAATATAATATCAATATCAATATAATTTATATCAATATAATTACATCAATATAATTTCAATAGTATTTGCAAATAATATTCAAACGCTGCAATAATAAACAAACAAATACTTATTTGGAAGAAAAAATATAGCTTCAAAACATAATACACTTCTAGGAACCAGTAAAATAATTTAGTTATTATTGATTTTGCATATTAAAATTGCTCGTCATGGTCATAGCTAGTTCAACTTACTTAATAATTGTTAATTTCATTTTTGATACACATTCATTCGATTTGATTGATATAAATATAATTTGAAGTGATAGCTATTACAATAATTAATGTCAAATTCGTAGTCCGCCATTTTCACGACTTTTATGAAAATTCGAATGAAAGTTCGCACTATTATTAGAATCCCAATATTAAATGTTGAGCACACATTTTTTTAATAAACTAACAATTATAACTAAACAATTTAACATACTCACTTCCTGTATTTTGGTCTGAACCATAGCAAATCTTAATATGCCGATGTAAAGTAGATGTTGAGCCTCCAGTACTCCGATAGACCGTAGCACATTTGTTGCATTTCGACTGGTTTGTGCTTACGCGCTCAAAAAAACCCCATACGGAACTTCTCTGTTTTCCCTCGATTGGGGGTGAATCAGATGATTCAGATGATCTCTCGTCAGACGGCGAACTTGGTTCATAACTTTCACTCATTACCACGAAGACACTTTTTAACTGTGACTTTTTAAACAGACCCTCAACGTCGCCAACTTATCATATGGGGAATGCTTAGTGACATATATATAATTTTCCAACACGACATCTAGCGATTGATATGCAAGTTTCGCCTAGTTACCCGGCGAGTGCGGGCTTTATTGTCGTCTGCTTGGCCGCGTTCCCAAAATCATCGTCTGTCTCTCTCTTTCTCTCTCCTTAAGTTAAAATATTGTCGGGTGCAGCATAGTTTATTGACACACCGTGCACACCGATTTCGCGTATTTTGCAATCGTTTCTTGTATTTTCTGTACAAAAATCTCGGTCGTTTGTCGTGTCGTAGCGCGTATGATGTGGAGCGATTCACGAGCGGATCCCAAATATTACAAATTGGAAAATAATTTGGAAAAAAACATCGGCCATTGTTAGGTTACTTTCGATGTTTACGAAATCGTAATATAAAATGTTTTTAATAAATGTAAGTATATTAACATCAGATTCATCAAATGATATAAAGTTTGTTATATTTATTCAATATTTCAAGTAAAAATGTAAAGTTTATGTGTAGGTTGCCAAAACATTTAAATGAACAAAAATTATTAATATGAAAATGATTATTATTGTAAATAATTAGTAATTTACAACCTGAAAATATGAGCGTAAATTAATAAATTATTTGTATGAAATACATACTTTAGATTGAAAATAATATTTCGACAAATAAATAAAAAAATATTTATTAATTAAAGTGTTGAACTGTTCGAACTTTTGAACTTTTGAACTGTTCGAACTTTTGAACCTTTGAACTGTTCGAACTTTTTGAACTGTTCGAACAGTTCGAACTTTCTATGATATCTGAACAGTTCGAACTGTTCATGAACAGTTCGAACTTTTGACAAGCCTAGATAAATGTTAAATGAATGTATTGTAGAGAGAGATAATCTATTGTAGGGAAATCATGAAGAAATGAATGAAAATGAGTATGAGGAGTACGCACGCAAAAAACGAAAGACAATGGCTGATAAAGGAGAGAGTAGACGAACCTCGTTGTCTTTACAAACAGAATTAGAAAATAACGTCATGGACTTCCTATTGGAGAGCGTGATGTCTTAAAATATCGTTGAAAAACCTGCATTCAAAAAAATGATTAATGGTATGATCTAAAAACAAGTATAATTCATGTTCATCTTATTTATTGTGAGGAAGCGTCTTTTTTATAGCAAAATAAACATATCCCAAAAACCATACAAAAAGCTCGCAAATTCCCTTCGCCACGTCCGAGTCGGCAATTTTTAGGTCTATAGCCAAGATAAGATATAGATAATTCAGCGACATTTTGGCGGCTCAATCGAACTTACAGGATCGCCACCAGGGTTCACAGGGCCCTGGACCCAGACAAGAGAACCAACCGAATGTCGCCAAAATCTCGCAATTATTTGCCGAACTCGTCCGTGAAGCGGGATAACCCAGCTGGAAGTGCGCAACGAGATTCCAGGTCGCTCCACGCGGCGAGACGCGATGTGAGCTCTAACTAACCAGAATATCAATTCCATAAGTCCCCACTATGGCCCAATTACTAACACGATAATACTTTGCAAATTCTGCGTTTATTTAACGCTAGTTAACAAAAAGGGACATTACAAACGACCTGAAAAGGAGGGCACATACTAAATCGCAAAACCAACAATTAGCATTCCAATTTTTGCAATACGCGATACCGCAACGTATCGCGACTAAATCCTAATTACAACCTCAAACTAACTCATATTTACTAGCTACGCACAACTAACTAATTATTTACAACCCTAACAACTAATTTGCAACCGAGTTAGCCGCGAATTTTCGAACAGCCCAAATCAGCAAACAAAATGGCCGCCAGTTTAATGGCCCACGTGGCCCACGACCCAAAAGACTCTAAAAACGACCTACCCGGTCCCACAACAAATCGAACAAACCAAAATTACAATAAAAACTAACGCGGTACTCTCGAGGCGCGTTTGCGCCGCTATCTGGTCCGGTAATCCGGGGACGGGAGCTCTGGGCGATGGTTCTGGCTCCGACACGGCTGCTCGGATCCCACGTCTGGTTCAGTCGGCGCTCTAACTCGGAAGAAGGACAAAGCGGTCAGCCGAAATAGCGATGGCTCGCCGGCCGCTACGCCTCCACCCGCCACTGCTAGCCGTAGCGACAGTCACGTGATCGGCCGCTGGCTGATGTTGGCGTCCACGCGACGCGACGGCAGCGCTGTATTTTCCCGCGGTGAATTTGAATGGCCCGCAGCTCGGGCCCAATGTACCGCTCCAAGAAATGCCCTGTTATGACCCCGGGACAAGGCCTTGCCCCCTAACAGGGTAACGGAACCTTCCAACATGGTTCCGCCGGGACTTGACGAATGGCGGCAACAGGGGGGCCTTGAACCTCCCGGAACATCCTCCGGCAGGGCGGCATGATCCTCGGCTGCGAGGCGACAGGATAGTGGTAGAAAGGCCGTCGGTCAAGATCCTGGTTATTTCGCCTAGGAGTGACACCGACCATGATTACAATGGCCGGATGACTCGTCCTGCGTGACGCTATGATGAGTGGTCCAACGGTGGGCGAGAGAAGAGGGGGAGAGAGGCAGCGGCGATTTGCACGCGCGAGCGGGACGGCTAGCTGAGATGCTGGGGCGCCCCTGTACGAAGGGGGGGGGGGCGATGTTCGGCCTCCGAGACGCGACGAAACGTCCCTCGCTGGAGCTCCCCTCGGTCCCTCCAGAAGCACCGGATGGCAAGTTGACAATTTTAAGGCTGAAACGCGTACAAAGTTACAATTGTTCTGTTCAAATTACAATTTGAACACAACAAAATGTCGAGCTCGAAAACAATAAAATCAAACACGCAAAATAATAAACCCGCAAAGAAAACGAAAAGTAAAAGGTTGAACATAATTCAACCTTTTTAATCCCAAATTTACAACGGCGCGCAATCGCCAGGGAACTCAATTTTTCCGGGGAAAAACTATTGGGGTCCGCTATGACCCGACAATAAACCCTAAGAGGGGGGGGATTGAAAGAAAAAGAACATTAGTGTCGGAAGGCAACATTCAATCCGGACACACTACGACACATTTTCTCATAATGTACAAGAGTTTCGATTTTACAATAAAAAATTTTAATCAATAAGCAATATAATGCACACTCGTTATACAAGTTATCTCTCTCATTCGTCCCCTCAATCCAGATTCTCGCAATACTCACCAGCACATTTCCCGTCCTGAGCTCCGACGAACTAATTTTGTCAACAAATCAACTTTAACAATACATGGGGGGGGAGATTCGCGATGGTTCGAGAGTAACGCACGACTTTGATTCGAGATTTACGCACGAAAGTCCCGATCAAGTCGGCGTGCGGCAATTAGTCGACGGTGGCTCCAGGCGGCACATTATATAGTATTTTATTCTAATTTCCATTTTCTATGTAATGTTTATTAGATCTTCAAAAAAGGTTCGAATAGTTTCACGACGACAGTTATCACGGCGGATAAAAATTAAGTTGGACGAGAAAATGCCTACGCTGAAGAAGGATTTGGAAAAATCCAGTTCGTTTGCAGTACTGCAGATATCTGGAGTAGCTCAACCCGGCGGTTCTTGGGAGTAACGCTTCACTGGGTACAATATAATTAAAATGATATATAATGATACACATCGTAATGGGGCGGACTTTTTGCTCGGCGGCTAAAAGGCGGCCGCGTCCCTTCGCCATGTTTCGCAGAATCGCCACCCGGGCCGTGAACCCTGGGAACCCGTTGGAGCGACTCTAAAAAATGCAGGCCTCAGTGGCCTGCTTCCGTGAAGCGGATTTTTGGTCTCGCGAGGTCGCAACGCTATGGTCCCGTTATTTCACATTCGAGGCGGCCATTTAGAGAAAAGAAAGAAAAGGGGGGGGGCACAAATGTAAAATGAAACCCAAGATTGCCTCTGTCTACTTTATTTGTACGCGACCAGAGAATTCGGTACAAAGAAAATGAACACCCACGCGCGGGTGCGGTAACGTTTTCTGGGGGGGGACCCCGTGGTCAGGAATACTGCCCGTGTAGCTTCCAAAACGCACCACGTGGTGCAGTCAAAAATTTACGGGAAATCGTTCCCCAAATCGCGATTCAGACCAAACCAAGCTTAGAAATCGCCTGGGAGTCTCCTGGTCCCAGCTCCTAATCCTCGCGGGCGAAGCGGTCGCTCGACCCGCCTCTCGCTAGCACGATCCGGACTCCTCTCCCTTCTCGGAAACGCTCTCGCTCCCAAGTACTCGCAGCCATCCCCTCCACGCTCCACACGCATCCCCACCGCCACTCCCCTGCGAGGTGGGCTTAGATGACTGGCCTCGGTTTGTCCTCCACACCTGGGAAGGTCGCTGCGGTCGCCTTGGCGGGAAATTCGTTGATAGCACGCTCAGTGCTCGGGCCCGACCGCGAGAATTTTACGGCACACCCCGCCACCGCGGGGCTTGCGATGCAGCGGGGGGGGGGGGAGCGATCAGGGTCGATGATCCTGCCCTCCAGGCCAACTCGCTGGCGTCGAGACCTGGCCTCCGGGAACCTGGATGGCCGGCATTGTCCCGGCACCGACGCGGACCTGACGTGACGACTCGGCCGCGGCGCGGCGGTCTGGATGTGGCGCCGGCACTGGACCTCGCTGGGCCTGGGTTCGGCTGGCAGTGGTCCTCGGCTGCGCTCATGACGACAACGAGCGCAGCGGTGCAGCTCCCCTCTCCTATCTTGCCACTGATGGGCTGCGGCACCATCCGTTTCACACCTGGAGGAAGTTCCTGGTAGAAGTCGTAGGGTTCGAGCGGTGGTTGGCGACGGAGCGTGTCGGTTCCGGTGCATTCCCCGGGAGCGGGCGCGGTGCGGGGTTGGTAGCGCCCCGTGGCAGGACTAGATGTTATGTCCCGCGCTGAAGCTCTCGCCTGTTCCGGCGCGTTCGGGGTCCGCTCCACGTTTAGGCTACAACGCATACAAAACCTATCAATAACTTCAGTAAAGATGAGGGGAAACAATTGCAATGGGGTCCATTCTGCGGACCAGAAATAAACCGCAACCAAAGTGGAAACTAAGAACTCACGCGAGCTCAGCTAATACAATAGTTTGGCTGGGACGAGACCAATTCACTCGCAGAATTCACCTCGCATAACCCGCTCACGGACGGAAGTTACAAAGAACAGAAAAGAAAGAGTAATCGCGGCTCACGAACGTCACACCCACGCTCACTCTGGCTTCTCATTCGCTAGGGAGTCCGCGCACACTTACCAGCGACACCGGGGCACCGAGCTCTCGACCTGAAATAAGATAAAATAATCCCTCCTCGCGGGATCGGTACTCGTACCCCGACCAGCCGGTCGCCTCGCGGGCGAAGCTACACGGGTCAACGGTGGCGAGCCGTCACCATTACAGCACTCATTAGTTATACTTGAACTGGCTAGTGCCTCTTCAGTGACTGCGTCACACTACTATGCAGTTACTAGCTAGTAAATAGTTAAACTGGACTGAGCCTTTCTAGAAAATGGGAATAATTTTTATCTGGTGCCAGTACAGAATCCGTACTATAGAGTGCGCGGACGCTCATTGGCTACTGGAGTCATAGTGGGGACTATGCGGAGCGGCGAGCCCAGCTGCACGCTGATTGGCGCGTCCGCATAGTGGACCGATTCCCCGAAAAAGTGGGATTTATTAGAAGGAACCTTCCGATAATGCCAAAACGTTGCATATAGGCGTAATTTTAGCTCATTTATACGATTCTGAGGCCAAATTTTGGCAATTTCAATAATACAAAATGGACGGTTTAATATCGCGGACTAAAATCGAAATTTATGGTCGAATTCAAATTCTGTATCAATAAAAATAAAAAGAAATATTTTGCAACAATACTGGATCACAAATTTATTCATTTTGTTCAACGCCATAGAATAAAGATGAATTTTTAGAACTTTGATCTGTTAATTTCCGTTCTTTGCTTCTTTTTGGGGGTGATTTGGTCTTACTTCATTGTCTTATAAAAATTATGATTTCACATTGCTTTTCAACAATTTTTAGCAACAGTTTGCTCAATAATTATGGCAGCAGTCATTAATTATATAGAAATATGCACGTTTCAGCACGAAAAGTGCATGTATTTGATGGGCGGTATATCTCTGACCGGGGTAGATCGGGTAAGTTGATTTTTTCGGAAAAGAACCCTTTGAGATGTGTATCTTGGAGCTACTTTGGAATTCCAGGGGGACGAGGGGGACAACACCTTTTTTCGCTTATAATGTTTATGTTACAAATAAGATATTATTTCATAAATAATATCTTATTAAGTAATACTATGTAATACTTTAATTCACTATTTGTGAATCTAAAACGCCGGTTTTTGCCGTGAAATCATAATATGTATTAATCTAAAGTTGCAAATACAACAACAATAATATAACAATATTTATTTAATATTGTTATATTATAAATATAAAACAATGAATTTATTGCAGTTAAGGGGGTAGACCACTTTGACCGTACTAAAGAAACGTAAAATTCGGGATTTTTTCGATAAGAAAACACAATGGAATGGGAGATCTTTTTACATGATTTTATTGAACAATTATTCATTAATATTGTTCCATACGAGAATTTAAATATAACAGCGTTACCATGGTGACATACAAACTTCCTTCTCACTAAACAGAACAAATGTAGGACTCAGACACACACGAGACTTCAACAAGAACACATTCAGTCTGTTGATTAAGGGGTCAGGCCACTGTAGAGCACGAAAAAAACGGTCTTTTTCATGAATTTTTTTCTCGAGAACTACATAAGGTACATGCATGCGGTTTAGGGAAATTATAAAACATCTTTTTGTCTACAATTTAGAATTTACTCAGGTCAATCAGGTCCAAAATAGATGGCGCTGCAGTCGTCGAATTGCTCAATGTTTCATCTGCAGCGTTTCGCGGGCGGACCGCTAGCGTCTCGGGAGATTGATCTAGAACAAAAAGCGTAAAACGTGGCGATACTAGAAGGTTTAAACTAGAGAAGTACATAGCCGATTTAAAAAATATTGATTTTTGGCGAAATGGTGCATGATGAACTAAAAACGTTAAATTTTGACCCCGAAATTTTCCATTTGAATTTGTAATAACAAAAAAACTATAATACATAAAAAAAAGATCCTATGTACTTCTCTAGAAAATTGAATTTGGAATAAGGTTGGCAAAGATTCATGCAGATTGGTCTATTGGTTTACGAGTTACGAGTCCGCCCTGGTTCAAAACCATGGTTTCGAGAAAAACGCGTTTAAAGATAAAGTTTCAATTTCTCATTGAATATTTGCATACACCTTCAGTCCGCGATTCCTGCACCGCAAAATTGTCCTTCTAGGTTCTCGTCCTCCATTTTGGCTTGCTGGGGTTGCAATCCTGATCGATGATGTTGTTGTTACTGGAGAAACTCGAGAGGAACACGACCATCGTCTTAAAGAAGTGCTTGACAGGTTTCACGCAAGTGGACTCATGGTTAATGGGGCAAAGTGCAAGATAAATGTGCCTGAAGTTGAATTTTTGGGGTTATCGGGTTGATCAGCACGGAGTTCATCCTACGCAAGATAAAATTGACGCTATTCGACAATTTCCGTCACCGACTAATAAAAGTCAATTACAAGCACTTTTGGGAGTAATTAATTTTTATGACAGATTCATTCCTGAGCGTGCTACAATTTTTTAGCCTTTGTACCGGTTGTTACATAATGATACTCCTTGGTAATGGACTTCTCAACATCAAAAGGCAATAGCAATGGTAAAGGAAATACTATCAAGTGATTGCGTACTCACCCATTATAATGGGAAAAGTCCGTTGACTTTAGCATGTGATGCTTCACGATATGGAGTTGCAGCAGTATTATCGCAAATTGACAGCGATGGTCAAGAACGTCCTGTTGGATTCAAATCGCGTATCTTGAGTACATCAGAGCGGAACTATTCACAGATTGACAAAGAAGCGTTATCTTTTGGCTATGTTCTAAAACCTACTGAAAATACTGCGGATATAAGATAGAAATATGAATTATGTTGTGAGCGACAGAAACACAACCATGTATGAAGTACTTCCAGTATGTTTTAGAACATACCCTTTGTCTTTGGGGTAGGGCTTCTTAAACATCGATAGTTTGACTATCGATAGTAATCGATATATCGGTAAGAACTGATAATTGACTATCGATAATTTATCGATAGTCAGAACATAAATGAATAATATGTTTTTAATATATACAAACGAAAAAATCATAATCAGACTATCAATGTAACCAAGTATTTATTTGAATATCGTACACCAATATTCCAATTTTTATTTAAACATATATTAAATATATACACTGGGGAAAAAATCTGCTGATCCAACATAAAAATCGTCAGCTGCAACTGAAAAATGAGGCTGTGTTTACATTTAGAATGTCGTCAGATTGTACCATGTTGGATCAATATGGTGTTACTGTTCCAGTTCAACATATATTTTTAATCAGTTTTTGTTCACATGATATGCCACCGAATTAATATTGATGACACTCATTGAACTGATGAGTGTGTGAAGTTGATGTGCTTTGTTTGTGCGACAAAGTAATTGTAGAAATGTCAACGAAATTATAAAAGAGAGGTTAGGTTGGCATTTATTTTGTACTCTTTTAATGTGTACAAATTTATTTACTTTGAATAATATTTTTTCAACACTTTATATTAAAATTCAATCGAAGCAATCATTTTTTCTTAAATTAGTCACATTTTAAATGTGTATTTGCTTGTTTCTATTGCGGAGTGTGTATTAGTCGCTTGCTTTACATTCGATACCATGTTGAGCTTACATGGTGTTTTTGTTGGCCCATTTTAACTCATTTCACTTCATTTTTAATGTTGATTTGACAAACCCTTCTTTCCCAGTGAATGATAACAATGTCAACAAACATTTAATCTTTTCATCTTATACTATATACTTTGTTTTCCATTATGTGCAGATTCTGATTAAAAAATAACGAAATGTTTAATGTAAACGTTTTTTAACTGCACCGTTTAAGATTAATAATCTGACCAGCTTTGAAAAAAGACATTTTGATGGCACCGAAGAACTCCAGTAGACAGAGTTATATAAATTAAATAAAATTTATGTAAATTGGTGTGACCTGTTTATGTAAATGATTCACAAATATTTAAAATATAAAAGCTAAATCTGAATTGTCCATAATAATTCATATGTATAACTGATTTAAATATTATCATAAATTAATCGTTTATATGGGCAATTCTCTGGAACTTTTAACCTACATGTCGCTAACATGTTTTCAGTATTATTTATCATAATTTTGA
>JABFPB010004763.1:0-14325 GCA_022817645.1 Ceratoteleas bidentatus
TTACCATAACCTCACTTCCGATCATGGTAGCCAGAATCCGGTTACGGTAGCCGGAATTCCTCTCACGCGATATTTGACCGGATTTTCCGGATATGGTTGCCGGATTCCGTCTACGGTAGCTGGATATTTTTTAGAATGAGATTACACACCAAACTAAACATTCACCACCTTTCAATCACTTTTCGAGGGGTCTTTGGGTACGAAAGTCGACTTGACGTGACTGCATATCTCAGAGGAGCAGTTTTTCGCAATTTGGGCAATGTTTCTAAAATTAGATATTGACCCCGGACTTTTTGGATCATACCTCGAGATTACCCACCGAACTAAACATCCATCACACTAAAAACACTTTTCGGGGGGTCTTGGGGTACCAAAATCGACTTGACGTGATTGCCTATCTCAGCGGAGCACTTTTTTGCAACTTGGGCAATATTTTCCAAATAGTGAAACTGACCTCGGACGTTTTTCACAATATCTCGAGATTACACCCTAAAATAAACTTCACCCTTCAAACATTTTTCGAAGGGTCTTTGGGTACTAAAATTGACTTGACTATCTCAGCGTAACACTTTTTCTCTATTTGAATCTAAATTTCCAATTTTCAAATTGTTAAAAATTTAAAATTATCTGGGGTCTGTATCATTATTTGGAAAATATTGCCCCAATTTGCGAAACAGTGCTCCGATTAGAGAGGCAGCCATGTCAAGTCGGTTTTCGTACCCAAAGACCCCTCGAAAAGGGTTTGAAGGGTGACGGATGTATATTTTAGGGTGGAATCTTAAGATATTATGCAAAAAGTCCGGGGTCAGTGTCACTATTAGGAAAATATTGCCCAAATTACCAAAAAGTCCTCCGCTGAGATAGGCAATCACGTCAAGTCGATTTTCTTACCCAAAGACCCCTCGAAAAGTTTTGAAGTGTGATAGAAGTTTAGTTTAAGGCGTAATCTCGAGGTATTGTGCAAAAGTCCGGGGTTAGTATCACTATTTGGAAAATATTGTCCAAATTGCCAAAAAGTGCTCCTCTGAGATAGGCAGTCACGTCATGTCGATTTTCCTACCCAAAGACCCCTCGAAAAGTGTTTGAAGGGTGATAGATGTTTAGTTTAGGGTCTAATGATACAGGATAATAAAAAAAAGTTGGGGGTCAAATCAATTTTTGAAAGATTTTACTGAAAATACAAAATATCCCGTTCCGCCCGTTTCAAATATTGATCGACTTTATAGCGTTTACACCGTTTAAACTGACATGTCGAGATCTGGCAACACCGCGTTCAGTTTGGTTACAAAATCTGACTGACAGTTAACTGATTCTTGATGCCGATCAGAATAATTATACTTACGTTGAGAATAAAACTGCCAAGAGGATTTTATTCTTAATATAAGTAGAAATATTCCTGGATCATATTCAAGTGGGAAATCCACTGATGAGAAGAATATTCTTCTCATCATGAAGGGACTGTTTTTGAGTGCGAAATTCAAAAGTTTAAAAAAGATTGGTCCAAAGGATAATGTACACTGAGAAAAATTTCTTGGGAAAAATGTGACAATAGTAGATTGTGCACCTCGTGCGAACGCTGTCTCGTGATTTACAGCACTCGCTTCGCTCGTGCTGCAAATTTTCACTCGTCTGCATTCACCAATTTTTGCACAAGGTGCACATACTATTTTTCCTTCACGTGCAATTAATTTGGCAATTACGAGCGAGTTTTCTGAACAACATAAATCGTGTTTTGCGAGGAAGTTAACGTGCGCGCATGCGCATTTCAAGTTTGGTAAGGTTTGTGCACTAGTGCGCCAAATTCTTTGCTGCCCAAGTGCACAAAACTATCAAAACTTGACGTGCGCATGTGCGAACGAATTAAATTTATTTTGAAATTGTTTGATCTTTGAACGTTCATGATAATGAATGTTCGAACATTATGTTATTTAGACAATCATAAATATTCATGAACATTCATGAACATTCATTCGATAGAATTATTCATGAATATTTATGAATGTTCGAATCATTCGACAAGCCTACAAATATTCGAAAATCCGAATATTCGAATATTCGAACATATTCGAATATTCGAACATATTCGAATATATTCTATTCAGTTAATTTCCGAATCATTCGAATACTTCATGAAGTATTCGAATATTTGACAAGCCTAAAAAAGAATTGTCCAAACCCGGATTTGTCCAAAATTCAAATTAGCGATCAGTAGTTTGCCAAAATGTTCAAATTATTCAATGATTTTCAAAATTTTTCAATTTATATCAAATTAATAAAATTTTTCAAATTTTGCAATTATTCAAAATGTTAAAAATGTTCAAATTTTTCAGTATTATTCAAAATTTTCAAAATTTCTAAAAATTTTCTGATTTTTCAAAATTTCCAGAATTTATCAAATTATTAAAATTTTCAAAATGTATCAAACTTTTCAAAATTTAAGAAATTATTCAAATTTTTCAAATTATATCAAATTAATAAAATTTTGAAGGCATTTCTCTAATTTGCAGGCATTTTGCTAATTATAGAAATCTAAAAAATCGGAGACATTTTCAAAATCGGGGAAAATTTGAAATTTTAAAAATTCGATAAATTGTGAAAATTGGAGAAATTTTGAAGATTTGATGTATTTTGGTATTTTGATAAATTTTGAACAGTTTTGAAATTTTGAGAATTTGAGAAATTTGAAAATTTGAAAAATTTTGAAAATTTGAGAAACTTTGAAAATTTGAGAAATTTTGAAAAGTTAAGAAATTTTGAAAATATGAGAAATTTTGAAAATTTGAGAAATTTTGAAAATTTGAGAAACTTTGAAAATTTGAGAAATTTTGAAAAGTTGAGAAATTTAGAAAATTTAAAACAATTTGAAATTTGGAGAAATTTTGAAAAATTGAGAAATTTTGAAGTTTAGAGATTTTGAAAATTGGAGAAATTTTAAAAATTGGGGAAATTTTAAAAATTAGAGAAATTTTGAAAATTGGAGAAATTTTGAAAATTGGAGAAATTTTGAAAATTGGAGAAATTTTGGAAATTTTGAAAATTTTGATATTTTTGCAAATTTTAAAAACTTTGAACCAGAATAGCTTTAATTAATCAAAACCTATTATTGAACCAAAACAGATTTACGAACTTGTAGCGATGTTTAAAGGCGGGTTCGTTTTCAGTTCGTTATGGCCGAAAACGAACCGAAAACGAATGTTCGTTTACGGTTCTCTCAGATCCGCAAGGGTACGATTACATGTCACTACGGCTACAATGATAGCCACCATTATGTAAATTTTACACAAACTTCATGAAAACTTGAACATGTGTAAACGATTTATATAAAACTAGTATATAACTGCGAAACTAGGGGGCTCCGCCCCCCTAGTTTTAGCGCTACGCGTTCCAACCCCCCGAATAAATAGTTTTTAACCTATGAAATATTTCGCCACCTCAAAAGAATAACATCCCAACTCAAAATTCCCTTTTTTACTTTGCAACCTAAGATAATTTTTGACACTTGAAAAAAATTCATAACAAATTGTCTATCACTTTTTAACTTTTACTGTTTTTTAAACTGAATCCTTACTAATGTTTGTTTGGTTGTTTGGTTGTTTGTCCGAGCATCACGCAAGAACTATGCTATTGAATCAAAATCCATTTAACATATATGATTCTACGGCTCTTCGAAAGTGACATAGGCTATATAGATTGTTTTGAATACAGATATTTCGAGGAAAAATTTGCAAAATAACAAACATCTCACATCTATTTTTCGGTAGTGTTTTCCTGCTTTCCGACTTCTATCGACATAAAAAAATTATGACGGTAGCTAACCGTAAACTGATTATCACATCAAATAGCGCATTTCATACTCTTCTTCCGGGCACAACTTACGTTATAAAACATTAGGCCTCCCATTTATTTCGATACGCCTTTCTTTGACCTTTTTCTGTCCGTTTTCTGATCTGTTTCTGTACCATTTCTGATCCATTTCTCATCGACTGCTGATCCATTTCTGACCCGTTTCTGGCCCATTTCTGATGATTATATGACGGTTACCTCTAGATTATCCGAAGGATTTTTGAAACTTTTCCGACGATTTCCCGACGATTTCCCGACGATTTCCCGACGTTTTCCCGACGTTTTTCCGACGTTTTCCCGACGATTATCCGACGATTATTCGACGATTATCCGACGATTATCCGACGTTTACCGACGTTTATCCGACGTTTATCCGACGAATTTCCGACGAATTTCTGACGAATTACCGACGAATTTCCGACGTTTTCCGACGGTTTTGCGGCGGTTTTGCGGCGGTTTTGCGGCGGCATTCCGATGTTTTCCGATGGTTTTCCGACGGTTTTGCGGCGGTTTTGCGGCGGCATTCCGACGATTTCCCGACGATTTCCCGACGATTAACCGACGATTATCCGAGATTATCCAACGATTATCCGACGATTATCCAACGATTATCCGACGTTTATCCGACGTTTATCCGACGAATTTCCGATGAAATACCGACGAATTTCCGACGAATTTCCGACGTTTTCCGACTCAATATACAGAAAAACGGAAAATAGAAAAATTTGTGTTAATTAAAACGAATACAAATATTATACCTTCAATAATCGGGACATTATTTAAATTTCGTAATTAATGCCTCAGTTATGAATAAAATATTATTTATTCCGGTGAAACCCAAAAGCGGACATTTCTCCTTATCATAGCCCAATAGGGCACAATACCGTCGTCCAAAAATCGCCCAAAAGGACATATTACATATATACGTATTTCGTGCGTGACTGTAGCCCAAAAACGCACTTTAAATTTCCGTCTCGACTATGGCTAAAAAACGTACATTTTCTAGCAAACAAAATCTTGAATTTCGTGTCTCCATCTACGTGTATCTGGTCTTTTCCTTGACTTCGAAAAACCTTCTTATGTATCAGTTTCTGAAGTTTTTTCTAACACCAATTTAAAATGTTGCCGTTTTCATTTTCAGGTTTGTTAGTTTTATTTGCAATTGTCTGCAAATGTCTGCTGTACAATACAATTCACAGTGATAAAATACATTCAATAGTAGGGCAGTCTTGGATTAGGAAAATTCAAGAGCTTAGTTCTCCGCGAAATGTTGCTCTATTGCGAAAAAGGACGTTTCTGGCAAATTCTTTGTAATATTTGTCAGTTCAATAGAAGTACTAATGACATTTAATAAATTACTGTTGTTATCACTTTAGTTTCTTAAGGGGAGGGTATGGTGAATTTTTTAATACCCTTAAAAATTAACGATACTGGCTGATATTTTGGATTTTATAGTGTTATAACGAATCAATTAAAGTTACATATGTTGCCCCCTAGAAGAAACTCCCAATTTCGAAATATCGATCTGGAAATGCTATAATTCATTTTCATAAAAACTCTATCTTCTTCTGCGGTTTTCAAAATTTTGAATTGAAATTTTGAAAATAAATATAAAATATTTTGAACAAAATGTCGAGCATCCTTTTTCTTTATTTTGATTTGTGTATTTTTTAAGACTGAAAAGCTGTTTTTTGGACAAAAACTCACCATACCCTCCCCTTAAGACTTTTTTCTCATTGCATTATCACAGTGTGCATTTTTAGGCAATATTAGACACTTCTTTTATCAGTGTGCACTTTTGGATTGCCGCCCGTATGTTATTATGGAAGAGAAATATTATTAAGAAAATTATATACGAAACATTTTAAATTTAGTCAAAAACTAATAAAGGGAAACTGAATGCTGTTAATGTTCAGTCGAAGTCAGAAAATATTACGGCAATAGTATGGCAACGGGATGGCAACAATATGGCAACTGAATGGCAACAGGCTGGCTCAGGATCATGAGCCAGCCTGTTGCCATACTATTGCAATACTACTGTCATACTGCTACCCCATACTGTTGCCAGATTGTCTTTTTTACTAGGGGACCCAAAGAAGCGGAAATGTAGAGGTCGCGCCAGTCGAAAATAGAATGCGTTTTGAGAATACCTCTTTTTTGTGCAGTTTCTGTTAAAATACAACGTTTAGGTGCATTCGGTACACGATCTAGCTGTTTCCGATACTCAATTACTACACTGAGAGAAATGCTTATCGTATAATGCAACTGTAACGACACTGTAAAAAGATTTCTGTTCTGGTTACTGTAATTTGTGTTCCGTAAACTAAAAATCAAGTTGCGCTTACTGTAATTACAGTAAGCGCAACTTGATTAACCAAACTCACCCATGGAAGCTTTTTAACTGTAAGAAACAGTAGGGATTACCGATTTTTTCTCTCAGTGTATCCAATGAACATTTCTAGTTAATTGCAGGCAGCGCACAGTGGTCCCAAATGCCGAAAACCTGGCCAAAATATGAAGGCTTGTTTGATTGTCATTAACACATGAATATATGGGTTTGCGAAGTCGCTGATTAAGAATCTGATATCAAATTTTCGAAAAACATAATGGCGGATCCAATATGGCGGACAAAATTGGTGAAAATATGTTTTAGGTTACTACCTAGATGTATAATATACATATATTAGACGGACATTTATACATTAAATAGATATATACATATATTATACATATATTAGATGTATATGCAATATGTTCTATCAGGGTAGAGGTTACTAGAAGGAAATGCCACGGTCGAGAAAAATAAAAATGAGTAAGAATCAGTTCAGATGCATTTTAATAAAAAAACAACAAACTAACAAACGTTATTATTCAGATGTATCAGAATCAAATGATTCGTCAGTGATATCATTAATCTTGTTTGAACAGAAATGTTTCCTTGCTTTAAAAAAGCTATAACTGGAGAATAGGCAAATATAGGCAGCTAAGAAACAGTCTCGAGTTCCGGACACTCAAATCTTCTCAAAAATTACGTCACAAACTTACTATCTCATAAGACATTTTTTATTTTTACTTTTGAATCTTAACTTGTCAAAAAGTCAAAATATCTGCTAAATACGTACTGAACGAAATATTGAAATATTGCTTTCCATCATGATGAATACTTAAAGAAATAGGTGATGCACTGGTAATGAAATGGTCAGGCGAGTATTTGTCTAGTTTACATATTTTATCCGGAAGGACTTTTTAGTATTAGTGCGCTTGCCTAAGCGCGCCGGAGAAATAAGTGAAAATTATTCTGTCTGTTGAACAACATAACGTGCGGAAGGGTCACATGTATCTATTTTTACAGCTTTTCTCTATTTTGAGTGAAATTTTTTTTCGTCTTTTGGCCAGGTTTTTGAGAATTGGGACCACTGTGGAGCGTCTCTGGTCAGATTCTGAGGGGATTCCCACGCCTGGAGCGCTCCGGATGGACTTCAGTGCCTGGACTCTGCTATGGTGCCCCTGACGAACCACCACCATCTGTACAGCGGAGTCCACTACCACTACGGCTGTCTTGCGAGAGCGGAGGGGATTGGGGCGAGTGAGTGGGATGCGAGTAGAACGGCACTTGTTGAGCCGACCGGCTTTTTCGTTTTCTTTCGTTCTTGGGTGCTCGCCGGGACCGGACGCCTTCCAGGATTTCTCCTGCCGACTCGACCACCAGCGGCCACGGGACTCTCTCTGCTCTCTCCTGCCTCTCTTTCCGGCTTTGCTTGCTTTGCAGTTCCTGTAAGTTTTGCTGCTTAATCTTTTCTGCCTCGCGTGTAATAAAAATGCTTTCTATCTGTAATTTGTGGGGTACCTGGTGCCACGTGACCCTTCTGGTCCGTGTAGTTTCTACCGTTATCTGTTGTTAGTTTTTTGTCTGTGCTAATGCCTTATAGAGCTTGTTTTTGCTTGCTTTGCGTATGCCGCGCTATTTTACGATATCTTTTACGCTTATGCCTTTTTTGCGCTTGTGATATGATTTTATTCCGCCCCTTTTTGCGTTATCTTCCCGTAGCTTCTTCTTTTGCGAACCCCTCGTCACGGTTAACCAAGTCGGCGGGTATCTTTCGGGGCATTGCGGCCCCTTTCGCGAATTGCGTTCTTATCTCTCTTTTGGGCCTCATGCGGAGGTCGTTTAAGTCATTAAATTTATATTTTGAATGAGATTTTGGTATCTTTCTTTCGGGGCCTCATGCGGGGGCGTTCCTTGTAATTTGCATGCTTGACGAAGTCAATATAATTGTTAATATGTAGAGAAGTCTCGTGTAACTTATTTGCCTGCCCTGACCTGTGGGGTATCTCAAGTTGCTTAAACCGGACATGGATGTCTGATATTCGTTGCGTGGATGGACCGAGTGGCCATGTTAGGGCTCATATTGCGTTGCCGCTTCATTTCGTAAGGCCGTGTCTTTGCCTCTATCTGATTACCGATTTTTATATGTCTCTTTATCTTTTTTGTAGTCGCGGGACGACTGGCGATCCTGACAACTAGCGTTTTACATAGTTAATTTTGGGCCTTACGGGGTGCGAAGTGGCGGGTCAGGTTCGAAGGCGAAACCTACTCGTTACACCAGTTATCATGTATATCCCTTTTATGCACTTTTGTTGCGGTTTGACAAACATTTCGACGTTTTCTCAGCCCCGACGGTAAGTCCGATGATAAGCCGACGATATATCATCGGAATTCGTCCGGTAGGGAAATAAATGAGAATTGCATGAAGTTATCAATCCCTGGACGATAGGACGCGCCTTCGTCCGCACATATTGAAAACACAGAATGAAAGCAATGAATACTGTAATTATACGTGTAATTATCCACGTATAATTACAGTATTCACTGCGCAACAGTGAAGCGCCGAAAGCTGGTATACGCGATCTGAGCCGGACTTGACGCGGTCCCCTTAGAACAGCTATAAATTTGGTAATTTTCATCGGGTCTTTACCCTCGCAGGTATTTGTACCCCTTTAAGGTTTGTAACATTATTTAAGAATTGTACTCACTCTCATACAATTTGTCCAGGTGCAGAAATTTGTCACATCGAGGGTAACTTGGAAAGAATTAAGCAAAAAAAGCACTTATAATTAACCTAACACTATAAAATTAATCTAGAGCCTTATCGAGATATTTGTTAAGGGTTTTTTTGTTAAGGATAAAGGATTTTTGAGGGTAAGTCAAGCAAACGCACCAAGTGGTTTTTCTGTTGCCTTTATTCGTTCAAATTTTATCGAAAGTTGTTTCTTAAGTATACTAATACAAATTGAAAAATTCAGTTTTCGCGTAGTACGTACATTTTATTTTTCCGAAAGTAAATGTGACCATAATTTCTTCAAGTTATAACGCAGGAGACAAATTAACGAGAAGAAAATCAATAAATTGTAAACCGTCACAATTTTTCTAATTAAGTTCTAGCACACCTTTGTCAGTATCAATAAATCAAATTTTTCATTCGTGTACCATTTACAGTATTATATAAGTGCAAAATTATATAATAGACGAATTTTCAATAGGATTAATTTATTGATACTAACAAAAACATCATTCTACAATTCATAGACACTTGCTTCGGCAACTATATAGTTGACAATGATCGATTTTCGCAATCAGTCGTATATAAATTAAACATTAAACATAGGAATGCACTGTCAATATTGTATTTCCTATGTCTCATTACATGGAGTTTGTCATGTGGGTGGAGGTGTTCCATGCCACTGAGTGTTTGTCAAACGAAAATCATTTTCAATTACGTGCAATTGATTACCGACATTGTTATACATCCTCAATTTTTCCATTGGGAATCCGTACAATTAACACACCCCCAAATGACACAACAACACATGTCAATTGAGAGGTGAAAATGATTATAAAATTAGAAAAAACTATTTACATGTATGTATAAATGTACAAAAATTTAGTATCAAATAATTATCTAAGTTATTTACACATTTCCCGTATTGTCGAATAACATTAGTCAAATCCGAGTCTAGTTTTCTTTCAACCTATTCTTTGGTTTACAGTATGGAGACAACCAAATATGAACAGTTTTGATTATTTCAACGGTTCCCGAATACTACAAATCTACGAATGAGTCAGGAACTCGAGTTTACCTGAAATCAGTTGTATGGTAACATACGCGAATGTATTTACACATGTAAATAATACCTTTTTAACATAGCAGTGTTGCCGGTAAGATTTGTAGTGATACAAAAACGTAATTTTGGAATTAAACATTTAAATTCAATGAACAATACCATCTGCATCATGAGCTGTTTCGTTTCTGTGATTCTGCATAATTCCTCAAGAGGGTGCTGAAGTCGACATCTTCTGACCTATTGCGCAGTTTGCCTTCTTCGCTGTAGACTTCTTTCGCATCTAAATCAGCGTATTGTACTTTAGAAAATTTCTGGCGCCTTCCGAACGACAAATCGTACCTCGGGTAAGATAAATCGTCATTGCCATGTTCGATGGCACTGTAGGCATCCTGCTGATTTTTAAAGGTGATGAATCCATAGCTGTCTCTGCAAAGGAAAAGGAAAGTAAGTATTAGTTTTTTTTCTTTTTTTTCATTCTCGGAAATTTGCGATATTTTTCCAGCGTAAACATCCTTTGAAAACTTTCCAAATAATAACAAGTTTGTTTGTTAAAGACACTAAATACTGAATATTGAATATGATTATTTATAATCTAAAGTACTGTTTATAAATTGATGTTGAAATTTTGTATTGATGTTCTATTTCATAAAAGTATCAATTAATTAAGTTATTATCAATTATATTATTTTTGTACAACAGTTTTGTGTACTAAGTACATAATTTATTATCATATTGAGTATTCTTACCCATGGTTTCTAAAGCGAATAGTGATATCGGTGATAGTGCCGAAATCTTTGAATTTCCGCCTGAGGAACTCCTTCGTGACGTTTTTGCCTAAACGTCCGACGTAAACAACCCTTCGGTCTTCAATCGCCCGCTTTTCCTCTACAAACTGCCTACTATTAGCTCTTGCCATGTAGCCGTCTGGTGACCTGTACAATCAATTAAAAAGGAAATTAGTAAGTACTATTCAAGTGGCAAAAAAGACATTTTTACAAGTAAAAGTAATAAAAGTTATCACATTCTCAAGTCAATCTGTAGAGAAAAAAAGTCTAATTATCCAATAAAACAATAAAGAAAACACTGCAATTAAGGGGACACTTAATTACAGAAAGTATTCTAATTTGTATGTTTTCATTAAAGAATCATTACTTTGATGAATTTGGAAATGACAAAGAAACTCCATTTTGATTACTGAGTATCAAATTACTGATAATCACCTTTTATAATATCTTTGATTTGGCTGATCATCATAATGACCTCTGGGGTTATCGCCATTTTTATATCTCCCATCATTAGTATACCTAGAACAATAAACAAGGCACTTTAGATTAAAGGATTCCATGTGACATTGTTCTAATAATATATAATGATATTTGGTATACAAAGATAGCAAAATGTTATGATTTTGAATAACAAACTAGCAAATAATCATTATTACTTTATCAACTTACTCAAAATGAATAATAGAATTAGATTGAAATATATTTCAATGTAATTTGAATGGGAATTAAATTAACATTTTATACGTTGATTGGCAATTATTCATTAGATGAATAATTGCCAATGGTCATCTCTGATTGTGATCAGATCTGTTAAAAAGCCACAAGACTTACTTAGACTGGTCTAAGTATCCGTAAGGCGAGTAAGAAGATGACCTAGAGCCGCTGCTGCTGGAATAGACGGACGACTTCTTGTAGTTTGGCGAAGACACGCTAGGACTACTGCTGCTTGCGGTGCTGTAGTAGGAGCTGCGACTGTCGCAACTTCGCTGGTAATACTCCTGGCTGAGGCTGTCGACCGCGCGTCGCTTTTTGTCGTGGCTCCTCCTCATCCGGCTGCGACTCCTCCTGTGAGTGCTGCAGCTGCTCCTGCTCTCTGTGCTGCTAACCTGGCTGCTGCTGTTGCTGCTGCTACTGCGGCTCCGACTGCTGCTCCGACTGCTTTCGCTGCCACAGCTGCTGTACCGCCTCCGTTTCCGTCTGCCATTCGTCGCAACGTCGTTCGCAGTCTCAGTCTCTTGCTTCGGCTCCTGCTTCGCCTCATCGCAATTCAAACCCTTTTCCAACTCAGTCTTTTCACCTCGATTCTGCTCCTTCGATTCGTTCGTCGGTTTCGCTTCTTCGCAGCTCAAACTCTCCTCTTTTGGCTTCTCCATCTTGACATTAACCACATTGCACTGCACAGGTGCCTGCGTGCTGCCTTTGTACCCGTCATCTGCCTTAGCAGAGGTGGCGCCACTTGTCCCGGCTGCTGGAGCAGTTTGCATCTCCGAGACACGCACCTCCTTCTCCGGAATGTCTCGGGGAAAGGACTTGCCCAGGTAGGAGTTCTCGGTTTGGCAACCTATGTCGTTCTTCTCCTTCGGCGCGCGGATCTGCCTCACCACGTCTTCCGGCAGGACGTGAGTGTGAAAGCCGACCTCGCAGAAATCCGGGTCGTCGGTCTGGGTGCTCAGATGGTAGATGGTGTGCATCGCGGTCTTCTGGACAATCCGCTCACGGTTCAGAGCCTTCCGGTCGTAGTAGCTCTGGAGGGAGAGAGCCTTCGGCTTCAAGGGGATTGGAGTTTCGACGTTCGGTTCGACTTTGACCTTCACTGCCTCCAATGGTTCCTTCAAAAGCTCCACCGAATTCAACATCATCTCTGGTTCTTCGGGCTGAGGCTGGGGTTCCAGTTTCACCTTCACTGGAACTTGAGTCAAGTTTGACAACTCTTCGTGCACAAATTGCGGTTCCGTTTTGATGGTCACAGATGGCACTAGGCTGCGAGGAATCTCAGGATCGGTTTGAGTCATGGTTTCTGCTTTGACTTTCGGAGGCTCTACTGGGGCTTTCGCTGGAAGAGGCGGCTTTTGCGACTTTTTTAATACGGAGACCATGTTTTGGCTCTTGCTCGAAGGCTCTTGCTTTTTCAGTCTTGTGACGTTTTCAGTCAGCTTTGCTGATGGAGAAGCTTTTGATTTTGATCCAGTTTTCTGTTTGCTACTGGTGGTTTGGCTTTTTCTCTCAGGTTTCATCTGTTGAGGCGGTTTGTTACCGAGAGTCGATACCGAGTTGGCTGAATGCCCATTTTCCATTTTCACTCGTGAATCAGGGGATGGCTTGACAGAAGTATAGCAGTAATCGTGGTCGGAGGCGACAGATTTAAATGAAGAGCCCTTCTCTGACTGGTTCTTCACAGCCTGGTTTTTAGCAGTTTTTAGCATTGGATCCAGATCGGTCTTCTTGGTTCTCTGCGATTTCTGAAGAACAAATGCAACAATCAGTTTTATATTAAACACAAGCAATATAGTCTAGGGAGTCTGTGAGAAAAATTAATTGCTTACGTTTTTTCTTGCAGCATGAGGATCCGTCGGCATTGCCGGAATCATAGTAATTTTCGGCGTTTTTGAAGTGTTGTGTTTGGCTTTAATTCTTGCAGATATCTCTGCTGTATTTTTTTCTTCTGAAATCAGAGTAAAAATGTGTTAATGCACATTGTCAACACATGTATCAAATAAAATCAGTACGAAATCATTCAAATATAAATAGTTACGTTTAATCAAATTATTCGAAACTGCAGCAGTGATATCCTTAACTTTTGAGGAAACCTCATTCCTCAATGTCTCCTTTGTATACAGTTTGCACTGCATGTTTCCCTGTGAGTTTCTTGTTATTTTCATTTTGATGGGCGTAACTTTTCGATCATCTGTAAATAGTAATATTTTATTTTAGTCAAGTTACCACTATTTATGATCTGATATTATACTATACAATTACTGAATGTTTGACTTCAAAATAATGATAAAAGAATATAATGTTAGTTGAAATTCAATTCAGCTCAAACATTTTATATTAAAAACAATTTTTTTCTGTAAATACGTGGTTTTTTTATTGGAGTCATTAAAAATCCTATGAAACATCCTATTAATCCTGGGGGTCCACTTATTTCAAATTGTTATCCGATCATCATTCGATCGTTTTCCGATCTTTTTCCGATCGTTATCCGATCGTTATTCGATCGTTTTCTGATCGTTTTCCGATCGTTATCCGATCATTACCCGATCGTCATCCGATCTTTATCCCATCGTTTTCTCATTGTCATCCGATCGTTATCCGATCGTCATCCGATCGCCATCCGATGGTTATCCGATCGTATTCTGATCGTTATCCGATCGTTATATAACCGCCATCTCATCGATATCTGTCATAGTTATCTGATCGATATCTATCATTTGCCTGAACGGTATATGAATGTTTGACCGTTTTTGGGTCAACGTTAACGATTTTTGTTCGGTTACAGTTCGTCCAGAAATATCAGAAATTTCACAAAATCTCATATTAGAAATAACATTTATGAAAGAGTAGATAACAGACA
>JABFPB010004764.1:0-14322 GCA_022817645.1 Ceratoteleas bidentatus
TCAAATAATGCTGTAAACAAATGACGCGCTGATTCAAACAAAAGAAAGATCGAATGCTTCGAATGTCAACAGTGTCGTTGGTGAAAGTGAAGAGTCCCTGGCTGTAAACCTCAAGATCGCGGGTTCGAGACTCTGTGTGGAAAATATTTTTTTTAAGAAATAGAATTTTCGTTTACTATACAAATATAGTAATTTGAACTGAAAATAATATGAGAAAATTATGAGAAATACCTGTACCTAATACTAAGAGAGGAAGCTTCGTCCTCGGAATGCTATATAATATAGTAATAAGACAACATTTCTCTCCGTGCATATATTCTACGAATACATTTTCGTCCGTATGGGAACCTTCCTAAAACCGAATTCGAAGATGGCGCTCGTAGTCCCATAGCAACTCTCTGCTCAATTCCAATTCCACCAACGAAGGAGCTGCCCAAATATCAACAACCAACCCTTAAAAATATCCGACTGTAACAAGTTCTATCCGATTCTCACAAGTAGAAATTCGTTTTAATATTTCACCAAAAGCAATCAGGTTATGAACAGCATTCAAACTGACCTAACCCCAAATCTTCTTGTGACAAGAGGAATAGTTTTGTGATAAACAGATTTTGTCAAAAGAACCGTATTCTTCTGCCAAGAATACAATTTCTTAAATAAAACAAAATCGCGCTCGGTTCGGGTCCGGTCGAGCAGATCGCGTCGGGTGTTCCCTCGTGACGTCGCGACATGGTGTTGAAGGTGATCGCAGTGGCAGCAGCAGTGGCGCGGTACAGATCGCCCGCGAGGTCGCAGCACCGGCGCGAAGACGAAGGCCTGGCTTGGCGGATCCTCGAGCGCGCGCGGTCCGTCGTTCGATCGGGAGCGGTGGCAGCGGCGAGCGACGGCCCCCGGGCCACCGGCAAGATCGCGCCGACGCTCCACCTGCGGGAGCAGCGCCACCTGCCGGCGCAGATGACCAGTCAGCACGCGCTCGCCAGCCGCCGGAGAGCGCGATGACCGTCAGCTGAGAGCAGTTGGCTGGAGCCAGCAAGACCCGACTGCCAGCAGGGTCCGCCGCACCGACGCAGGTCCAAGCAGAGGCCCAGTCAGACATGCTGTAGCGCCGCGCACGACGCGACTGGTAAACACTCTTGGTTCCAGACTCAGTTCGATAAATTTCAATTGGTGAAGTTTGGATTGGGTTTGAGATCGATTAAGGCGACATCTGGATCGGAAGTATTTTCACGATGTTTGGGGAATTTTTGTTGTTAACGTTTTAAAGGAGAAAAAAGTAAATGAAAATATGACTAACCCCTGCGAAAATTGTAAATAGAAAATGTAAACAAGGGACAGATTTATGTGACCTTTTTATATATGTAAATAAATAAATAAATATATGTTAGAGTTGTTGACAATTTTGTCAAATATTTTAATATGCTGTATTTGAAACTTTCTTTTGACTTACATAGAGCCCTCTTTTTTTATACTTTATTTGAAAATTTAATATACTTTTTTTCTCCGTGCATATAAATTAAATTGCTTACTTACATTCTCTTAATTTAATGAAATTTGTTTTAATTCTAATGTATTTCTCTGAAAGATGAATAATACGGGTTGAAAAACAGTAAAAATAGTTCCCATCTAGATGGCAGGTCGATCGATGTCAAATCCCAATTGGATTGGGAGTGAAGAGACGTCCAGTTAAAAATGAGGGAGTTCACAGTTCTTAAGGAGGTTCCTTAACTTCTAAGTTTTTAACATGTTCTTTTTATTTATTTTAAACTCCTGACATTATATATTCACATTTTGGACATTTTCATATAGAAGTGTCTCAGATAAATATATTCTCAACATTTGTCTTAAATTATGATTCGTCTTAAAGAACGTCTTAAAGAACAAAAAGAAATTTGGAAATGTTAAAAAAAGGAGTTTAAATTTTGTGTGCCTTTAAAAATATTGAGGAAGAGTTATTTTCCAAAATTTGGTTTATTTCTGAGAAATTAGTGCATGAACTTGCCATAAGACATAATATATAACCTAAAAAAATGAGCACTGCCACAAATTATTTTCTCGAAAGCAGTGCTGTAAAAGTCAATCAGATTTTGGAACATTATTTCTGGGAATTTTTCTCATTGGCAAATTTGAACTCATTGTCACGTATCTCATACATCTAAGGAATCTCCTTAGGAGTAGGATAGAGGCAATTTTAGTTTGTCCATTACTGGCTCAGTGTCTTGTGTTTATGTAAATATTGCGACATTCCGGTCGTTTTCAGGAGAAGACCGTGGTTGTTTGCAGATGGGAGAATGTTGTAAGCTGTGCAAATTTGATTTTAGTTGGGTAATGAAGAGAATTAATTTGAATAAAGAAAGGTGTATCGCTAAAGAATTTAGGTGCACTTTTGTTTGGTCAAATTAACTGTGTTGCAATATTTATATAAATATAAAAAAAGGATTGAAGATGGTAAAGTAGAAATAAAAATTGGCTTTGTCCTCTAAATTAATCGAAATAAGAGTGAATAATTAATTATTTGATGTGCGTATACTCTTATTTGAATAGATGGACGTTTTTTCACTGATTGAAATTTAGAGAATGAGAAAACAGCTTGTCATCCTCCACTGCAAAGGGTATCCCAAACGTCGAATCGGCAAACTCCAAAATGGAGTTCATGGAAAAATCTCCATTGGCGCTCTCTTTTATCCACTAAAGTGGAACTCACATTTCTCCAAACTGGAACTGCATTGTCGATTTCGAAAGTTGGAGAATTGGCTACTTTACTTTGGAGAATTGGGATCTCCAGTTTGGAGTTTGCCAAGCACCGAATGTGGCATTATTTTGCGGTGCCTATCGCAAAGGAGTATGTCAAGATCAACTGTTTTCTCAGTGTAAACTCATCCACCAATTTCAACATGTTCCTAAATATGTAATTTTTAATAGTATGAAAAACCGAAGATTCCTATCCTTGAAAATCTCGTTAGGATTTTATGAAAGGATTTAATGGTCTGATTCCTAGATAGTATTCCAATTCGAATTTGTCGTTAAGGAGTTAAGTTAGGATTTTGATTGATAAAATGCGAATATTGTAAGAGATTTAATGAGCTTGGTGGATTAGTTTAATCAGTGTTGGAAGCTTCAAGCTGATGGTTTTATCTGGAATTATTGGCATTGGAATTGGTAAAACTTATGTGATTAGTGTCTGAAAAGTCTTGGTTTTGCTAGAAAAAAATCTAGATAAATAAATTGCAACCACGAAAAGTTCTGTTTTAAGATAGCAAGGATTCAGGTTAAACATTTTTTTAACATTGGGGTAAATTTAATTGAAATTGTAATTAATATAAACTTGGGGTAAATTTAACCATGGATAATGGTTTTTTTCTTTGTTTATGTAATGTTTTTGGACATACATATTTCACGTATATCTTATTTATTTTTTGTATTAAAAACAACAACATTCAATTATCACCAAATTAAAAATGATCTAATAATCAGTATTCATTTCTAAAAAAAATACTCCTTTTTGTGCTTAAAATTTCAATAATCATTTCTATAACGAAAGAAATATTGCTAAATACATCCTATTTCAAGCCAGTTCACAAGTGAGAATTTAATCAGAGAGTCGCAAGTATCTGTTGACATTCTGGCGATGTGAAAGAAAGAAGTAAATATGAAGTCGTAAAAGTTTTGGTAGCAAGAATTCGTTTAGTGAAATTGCCAGAACTTCCAGATCAGAAAAAGAGGCAAACAAAAAGCCACAGAATTAAAGTTTACTTGAATATTAACATACAAGTTAATATGAATACATATTTACAAATTAAACAGCTATCGTTTTTCTATTAGGAAAAGTTGGTAAAACACTGTTCTATCTTCTTATCTAGCTTTGCAGACTTGGAACTGGTTTCCAATTTTGACTTCATACATTATTATACACGTTGAATCATTTTTTTCATTATGCCAACCACTTTTTGAGATGCACTTCTCGATGATCAATAGCATGACTACCTTGTCAGTCCAGATGATGTGCATAAAAGGTGTTGGAAACCACGATGAGGAGGAGATGAAATTAATGGTGATCCGATTCAGAAACCAGATTTTTTCAGCGTCCAAAGACGAGACAATTTATAATTTACTGAGTCACATCAGCATTACGAATTATTTCTAAGTGAATAATTGTTTCAGATAAAACCGTTTCTACGGTGAGAAAATTGAGTCAATTCGTTACTAAACTGAAAGAGACAAACAAAGAGCAAAGATATTTGTCATATCTATAATCAATTACTTAAGTCTTATCCAAAACAAAGAAATAAAGTAAACAAATAAACAAACAAGTAAACAAACAAATAAAATATAAACAAACAAATAAAATATAAACAAACAAATAAACAACTTGAAAAAAAAAACATCAGACATGTTTCTTTTAGTTTCAATGGCTATCTGTAAACTCCTAGAAATTTGATATCAAAAATCGATTAACTAAAAATGGGATATGTAGAATCCTATCCCTAAAAAATAAATCAAAGAACATCAAAATTCTTATTATTCTTCGAAACCTTAGTTTACTTTACATCAGTTTTCCTTAACTTTATAACTTTCTCGGAGTTTACAGATTTTTGGTACAAGTTTCCAAACTTCCAACCGAGTGTAAAAAATGGAACAAAGTGGAACAAAGAGTGTCGAATCGCGTAAATTGTTGTAGAATACGGGAAAGGACGCGATAAACGTCATTTGAAGCTGGGACCGTGGCTCGACGTTGGTGGACCAACGCCGGGCTTAAACGCAACGACCATTGCTCCGAACAACGTGACAGGCGCGGTCTGCGCGATGCAGTCGGCCGGACACAAGTTGGTGTCAGCGCGCCCCCGCAGGAGCGCGCTCAAGCACACCAACACCGCCAACACCGCCGACACCGTCGTCGAGCACGAGTCCGCCGGCGGCAAGAACATCGCCGCGACCGTCAAAAACACCGTCCGACGACTGCTTAGACGCACCAAGAGCCACCGCGACTCACAGCGATACGCCAAGGGTTGCAATGTAATGCATACTTTTATCTTATTTCGTAATTATTATTGGTTTTGTAATATTAGGGCTGTTAGAATTTAAGTCTTCTTCATAAATAATTGGTATATAAATTAAAACTATTAATTATTTAAAAAAAAATTTAATCGAATGATTAATTTTTTGGCGCAGAATATTTTCTTCATTTTTGAAAAAAATATGTAGTAAATATTTAATGTCATATTTAACACTTTGAAAATATTTTGTACATATTTTTAAATACACAATATTTTACGAAAAAATATATTGAAAATATTTTTTATTATTTAGTAAATATATTAAAATATATAGTAAATATTTTAGACATTGAAATATTTTGTAAATATTACAAAAAATATTTAAAATATTTAAAAAATTATGCGCTATATAATTGGAAATAATAATCGCACTCAGGTTGGTGCAGAACAATTTTTTTATTTAATATAATTCATTTTTGACGACTCACAAAAGTGAGTCATCAAATTAAAAAAGGAGAATTCGTTAAATTGTAATTTTATTTAAATAAGGAATTTTAACAGCCCTAACTATTCTTGCATTCTTTTTCGTAATTTTATTGTCATTAAAATAATTTATTCTAGTCACCATATTTTTATATCAGTTGTTATTCCTTTCTTTCATTTTTATGATTATGGAAAATGATAGCGTGCTGAATGGCAATAAAAGAAAACCTAAGTTTCGAGATAAAACAAGAATGTAACTTTGTAACTGAACTGACTGTTTCCTCTAGAATTTGAAATTAAAACACGTTTTGATTGGAAAAAGTAGAGTATTTGAACTTCGATTGGGTAACAGTTATTGGGAAACGCTCTCTTAACATCAATCACACTGGATGTATGACATAAAATATTGATAAAATTGAAGAAATAGACATGTCTGTTTACACCGTTTCACTGTTTCAGTAAAGGGTTAAATTTGAAGTTCTGACAAAAAAAGACAGATGTCAGGGAAAGATGACAAATTTCGATTCTTTCCATATCGGTAATATAGGAGTTGAATTCTGACAACACGTTAATTTGACGCGAAAAGTTTGTTGTCCATCACGAAATATGTGATAAAAATACCAATTTATCACTGGTTCGTTCGAGTTTTCGATGTGTGCTATTTATATTGGTAACGTTGTTTTGTGACGCAGTCACAATTAAACATTTCAAAATCGACATTTCCTTGTAAAAAATTTCATTAAAACGATTGACGTATAGGTCAATTGATTTTATCCGGCATTTATTCCTGGATAAAACCCTATCAATTACCGAATCGATTGTTAATATTTACTCCATGAAATCAAACATTTTTAAGGTCTTACTCACTTTCCATTACACGATGAAAATTTTATTTGCTAAAGACACAAAAAATGTTTGATTTAACTTTTTAACCATCAACGGTTTCAAGTAAAAAACAAACGTCCGTTGAATGAATAAAATAAATGTATTTTTCACACAATTTTTTTCAAGATGGAAATTCGAATAGAATAATGTGTGCTTATTTGCGGTGACGATATCTTGATTGCAAACATTGTGTTTGTAATGTAAAATAGGGTTTTATCTCGACGCAGGACTAAATTAAAAATAATCGATTCCAGTGACGCTTTTTGCAAGAACCAGTACATAAATCGAGTGGCATTAATTTGACGTGGATGAGAAATTGGATTTCTTAACAAGTTCAATTGTAAGACATTCAAATTGAGTTATGCAAAATATCAAGAAACAAGTGCGACTATCCACTTTATTTAAATATCAGTGATCTTAATTCCTTGTGCCAAAAAATCGATATTTTAAGTTTTTGCTCTTCATCAAGTATTTTGTTTCATAAAGAATAATATACTTAATGAAAATTAGAAAAATTGAAAAATATCGATTTTTTCAGTCTTTTGTAAAATTAAGTCAACTGAGATATTTTGTAAGAAAAGTAAAAAATAAAAAGTAAAAAAAATAAAAATAAAAAACCCCAAAACAAATAAATTGAAAAAATAACCTATTTCCGAAATTTGTAGAATTTGTCATCCCAGAAAGATAATTGCAGAAATGGGGGGCAAATTTAATTAGATCCATTACGAATCTCGTTTCGTCGTAAGAGTTTAAACACATTTACACAGCACATGCATGTGTTCATTTTGGGGAAAGCAAACTTTACATTGAACTTTCAACTTCGACATGATTCGACTGAAACTGTTGCCTTTACAAAAGGGCCGTTAGGACGTTTGCATAAACAGACATAATAACATTATACAAAGTAATTTATGGAATTGCTGTCAGCCTCGAAATAAACTTTGAATTTCATTGGTAACTCCTGTTGCCATTGTAGCGAATTCGTTTCTCGTTTTTGCTAGACTTTTTTCTGTCTCACATTTTCCCGCGAACGATGACATTCCTATATTACCGACGAGAAAAATAATGAAAAACAAATTGTTCGTTTTGCGAGAAACTAAATTTCCGACGCTGGATCATGATGGAAAGTCGTTTTCGGTGGCGCTTTTTACGATTGGCAATTCGTCGAATGGTTCAGTCAGCTTTCTTAATTGAAAAGATTTCATCGCGTGACAAAAAAGCGCAATTTTTTAAATTCTTTGTTATCTCCACAATAAATTGACTGACAAAAAATGTGACAAACGCGAGACATTGGTTCGTTTCTCTTTTTCGGAAACATTCATACACTTTTCGCCAATATAATTTTCGACAATCATTATCGATTATTTTCGCCAATGTACAATTTTGCAAGTTTTTGTATAATTTTCACTAGAGTGACATGCCACAGGCATTTTTCCTTCGAATTAATATCATTGCAGTAATGTCATCCAACTGACATGATGAAATGCCAATTTTGATATTTCAATGATATTTGTTGGCATTTCGACGTGAATGATATTAATCTAAGAAGAATTGCAAATAACGTCAATTTTCTGGCAGTTGTGTGAAATTATACATGAATGAGTGGCATAGTGAATTACACATAATGAAGTGGAAGTTGTGCGAACACAGTGTGAGGTGTATTTATGGTCTTTATTCAGATCCGTCTGACCGGGAACCCGAAGAACAAGTGGATAGAAGCAGAAGAAGATGATTTGCTGAAGGGAGAGATCTTAAGGGACAGATCTGTGCCAAATACAGAATTTGAAAGAAAGAGAGAAAGAAGGCATGAAATGTCCAGGTATTCGGTAAGGTTTCCCAAAAATTTGCTCATTTGTTTCCTACTTAGGCAATTATAATTACACTATCAACACCAGATCAATAATAAAAAATTGTACTAAGAAAAAAAGACTAAGAAAATTTATTTTAATGAATACAATAATTGTGTTGGTTACAATTAATTTTTAAATAATTACTATTCTTATAGAATTCGTTAAAAAATGTTTTTGAAATCATATGAAATAAAAATTATATTTTAAATATTGAGTAATGTGGTGATAATATTTAAATTAAACAAATTACACATTTTTATCCCAGATTTGGAATGTAAGTTACGGTATTTCAATTGTAAATTTTTGTAGAGGATTATATGTTCGAATAAACTAGAGTGTTTCAAAAAAGAGGGCGCAGTTTAACATGTCCTACATATTACAGCTTTCGCTATATCTATTTTGATATTTGCCATAATTGTGCACGTAACGCAAACAAATTCAATCAACTGTAATGTTGCATAAAATAACGTGAAAATGAGAACCTCGATACATGTCATCAAGACAGACCGTGACAACGAATCTTCTACTCTCTTGAAATGCCAATATATTTCTGACGTTATTTATTCACACGATCATGCCTTAAGAACCTACTGAATCCGTTTTAAAGTGTTTCATGAATGTTTAAACAATCACGAAAGTCATAATAAAATCATCATACCGATAAACGATACATTTTATTATGAGTTTCCCCTGTTTTCAAACGACGCTGAAAATCTCCTTAGATGAATCTTTGAATTTTAAATCCTATTACCTTATGCTTAATTTAACCGAAGCGGATTTCATAGGAAAAAATGTAATTAGTAATTTATCAAGAAGTTAATGTGGAATATTAAACAACTGTGCAAAATTTTCAGAACAATCATAAACATTTAAAAAAAGCAAATGTTTATTTTTTCAGAAGAACTGTACAATATTTAGTAATAGATTTTTTTAAATTAATTTCGTCTTCGGTTGGCTGAATTAGTCATTCAAATCAAATGACGTGATTCAAAATTAAATTAATCTTTAAATAAATTTAATATTCCAAACTCAATTTTCAACCCCTTCCTCGTAATTTTGGTAAAAATCATTTCGTAATGTCGGTAAAGTAGATCTCACTTTTACATCCTAAATAACCCGAACCAAATGCAGTTCATCGAAGTCAAATAAAAATTGTATTTCGAACTTCATACTCCGGCGACAATCCAATCGGTTTAGGCAGATTCTCAAAAAAGCATTTTCGCATTAGAGTAAAAGTTCGAGCATTAAAATATCTGGCACGTGAACTCGGCGAAAGTCGGCGCATATTGATTATTGCAGAAAGCAGTCCTCTTTGTTATCGGGCTTTGTTTACATAGTGGCGTTAAGTTTCAACTGGGAGGTAATTTGCAACGAAACGATACTATTTCCGCAAAGACTCGAAGCGCGGCAGACAGGCGTGAAAAATCGATGGCTCAACGGCATAATGGAAGCAACTTGGGCGACATTTTGATGCCTCTCGGCACTCGTCGGAAATGGACGTTATTTTGTCGCCGTTTTTTTTTTTTTTTTTTTTTTGAAATCGCGCAAATCCGGATTACGACGTTTTTGCGCATAATTGCGGAAACGGCAGAAAAGCGCGCGAACCCGGCTTATTTTCGGTGCGAACGAATCCGAGCGAGCGAAAAACGTAATCGATTATGACGATGCGCGATGAATTATTGGCGCAGCGTTTGTGCAATAAAAATGTCCGATTAAGAGCCGACTTGACGGGCGCCGCGATAAATAATTAGCGCTGGAAACGCGAGTTATAAATAAAGCCGTCTTTCGCGCAGACGGAGGGTTGGTTAAAAATGCATTAATTATCGGATTGTTCGGGAACGTGTGGCTCGGTTACTGCCTGTTAACCCTTTAACGCGGATAGTCCCCCTCCAAATCTCCGATATGAGTGACGCGAACAGCGAGAGCGATGTTGCAACGAGATTGAAATAGAAAAAAAAAAAGATTTTTTTGGTCCTTCCGGGGTTGGAAGGCTGATAAATCGACGTTTAGATCGACGTTTGGCTACAGGAAAATGTCTGTCGACTAGTTCCTAAATTTGTTTTTCAGTTAGATTGAAATTAGCAAAGATATTTTGAAATTGCGAGAAGGCATATTTGTTTATTCGTTATAAGATTTCGAAAATCGAAAACAGCAATTTTTAAAACAATTTATTTATTACAAAATAATGGATAAATAATTTGACAATTTGTTAAGACGATTCACTTATTATAAAACAATAAATAAAGTGTTTTGACGAATTGTTAAAACAGTTTATTTATTGTAAAACAATAATAAAATTGTTTTGACAATTTGTTAAAACAATTTATCTATTACACAAAATATTTAACGAAAAATCCACCGCTTTTCAACAAAATCCCAAATCAAATACAAAAAAGGAGAAACAAAGAATTTACCGTAAAAATTTTAAAGCAAACAGAACTGATTGTATTGACAACGTGGGTGGCGCGAAGTTGTTTAAAAAACGCGTAAAATTGGTCGGGCGCGCAAAGTGCTCGAGCACAGCTGCACAATTTATATTTTGCCAACAGAACACGTCGATGCATCTATTCTTTTGTGACTGGCACATTTAATGCTAGGTTACCTCAGACTTCCTTTCACTCCGAGGCTCCATTTACATTTTCCATCTTTTACGCATTCGTTATGCACACCCTCGTGTCTCCGCAACCTGCGACACAGATTTACACCGACAGGTGTACCGATTACACGTTTCACGTTCTAATTTTGATTCCAAACGCAACGTGCCTCTGCAGACCTATCGCTGCATTCGCTTTATCGAGTTTTGTTCGCCGTTCCAATTGTCTCTTTTAAATCGCAATCTCATTTTCCTATTTTCTGAAAAACAGCGATTCATTAATCATAGAATCATTTTACGAATCATTGAAATTCTTTCTGCGCAAGCGTAGAACCAATTTCTGTTGACTGCGCATGCGCAGAACAAGTCATTATGGACTGCGCATGTGCACAACGAATCACCATAGACTGCGCATGCGCAGAACAACTCATCCTGCACCGCGCATGCGCAGAACAAATTATCCATTATTGCGCATGCGCAGAACGAATTACCCAATACTGCGCATGCGCAGAATCATATTTGGATGAAATAATTCAACTTTTTTAAGAAAAAAATTAACCCAATCGTACTGAATCAATTTTTCCACCTTTATTTTGAAATCGCGATGGCGATGAATCACGATGACTTTTTCTTTCATCAACCTAATTGAAAACAATTGTCAGCAAAGATTCGCGTGATCGTAAACACGATCGATCATTCGAACAGTCACTTCCGGCTAATTGCCAGGACGATTGGCTAACGATTTCTGGTTCGAATGACTAGAAAACGGGACTGGCCTGCAATCGGGCGCGTCGAAAGCGACGTCCACCGTTTCATTCGCTTTGGCGTTTCATAATTCGCTATCGCCCGGCACTGAGGTCAGCGTGTAACGCAAGTACGTTTCCACTGGACTCGATAAGCGATGACGCCTGCCGCTTGATTAATATATTCGTGAGCCCGAGCAATTGACGCTGCTGCTGAGGCTGCTCGAATCGTGTTTACTCAGACCATCGCCGCCGATACCCCATTTCTCAAACGGCTTTAATCCAGTTCCCATGAACTTTCGCTTTGCCGCGAGGGCGCCACCTGGTGGCCATTTTGGGACAAAATTTGGTTTATCGCGAAACATTGGACCTAAAAAATTCCGTTAAAGCGCTTGGTTGCTCTCACTTTTAGACCTTTCAAGGGGAAAGGTATGCCAGATTCCTGCATTACCGACGGGGATTACAATTTAAGAAATCGAATTTTATATAGCTAAATTTTATAGTTAAATGTCGAAATGCTACATTCTGTCAAGGGATTACAATGTGTATCGAGGTTCACGAAAACCATTTAATTTTGAGGTTATGCGAAAAAGGACAGCGGTTCGTTAACTTCTATCGCAATCTCAATAAATGTTCTCAACTTCACCGCGACTACGTAAATCGGTACATTTAATGACTGCCGGTCATGACTTTGATTGGCAGAGCCCTACGATAAGTGCGATTCGGTGCCGTGACTTTTGAACTTTGCGACCACACGAATTCACATTCGATCCCTCGTTTGAAAGCAATTTGGCCGAAAGGCACGTCGAACGTCGAAAATTACGTTTTAACCAGCAACGAGAAATAGCATTGTACTGCGGATGTCACGGTGTATATCCGATGAATATTAAGAGCCATTTGACAGCGTCCGCAAGACATCGAATTATAAGCTTTTTTCTGCCGTCGCTCCTTTTCATACCAACCCTGTGCAGCGACATTGTCGTAACGAGTTTATTAACGCGGACAACTTGTTCGATTGCTAGTCACAAGAGTCATTCACTGCAATCCAAACAAAAGTTAAGATGCACTTCAGCCGGTCAGAACACAGTCCGCCGGCTTTTGGAAAATCAACTTAATCAGAGCTTCGAGTTACTTGCATACCACTTTCCTCCATCCGCCGCTGTTAACTCGTGAAAATTCATCGCTCATTTCGTTACAAACTGCGCTTCGCGAGTTTGTAATAAAAGTCTCGAGAGATGTGGTTTGGAGTGATTTTCAAGAAATGAACGAGAAATGAATGTCGTCGTCTTCGTCTGAGTTGAAAACAAATCGATTTAAGAGATTTAAGAGAGGAGGCTGAGTTAGTTATGATGAGTTGTTTGTTCGGAAATGTTTTCTATTCCATTTTGGGATTCTGATGATCTTTGTATAAATAGATAGGTCTACAGGGACTTAGTATTAAAATAGTTAAATATAAATTTATTAAATGCTTTAATTTATTAAATGCCATTTTATTAGAAAAAATGTAATTTTTTATATCTGCGTGATATAATTTTAATTTTGATGTGAAATAAATGCTCTTCGATCGTGACTTTTGTCATTTATTTCTAAAAAAATAATTTTTGCATAGATAGTCTAAACTGGAATTAGAAACAACAATATTTAATTCCAACTACAAATTTATTAAATTTGTCAAATTATCTCAAACTGGAATTAAGCCCAATAACTCATTGCGACCTTAGCATCTCATCCTCATAATCAGCTGATTTTTATCACGTTTCATATTATCAATTCGGAGAAAAGACTCGCAAATTCGAATTCCTAACAGACAAACACCATTCCTCTCAAATTACCCTGAATCATCCTCTGCAAAATAGCGAAAACACTTCCCAACTTCAAATCCTCCTAAACTCCAAATTTGCTTCATCCGAGCAACCGTTATGCAATTTGCAAGCACTTCCTGCTTCGTCTTTCGCTTTGAACCCAGTGTCGCTCCGGCGCCTTAAGACCTGGCGGGGATGTGGAATTCCGTTTAGCGAGACGAGGTGATAAAAATGACTTAATCGTCTTACGCGCCGTGTCGGCGCGAAAAAATGTTACGGCGCGTTTGAGCGACCGGAAGTGGGTCGCCCAAATGTTAATTGACGCGCTCTGACTCGGCGAGTCGATGTGCACTCTCGCCGGGGTGTCAACGGCGACGGATAACGCGTCAACTTGCTTAATTAACAGCGCATGTGCATTTCGGATGCGTCGGCCAGCTAATTCCGCGTAACGGTAACGTCAGCCGCAGACAATGTCGCCGCAATCTCGCGCGACGTCGCTTTTGTCTTGTTCTCCCACGTTCCTAACCTCCATCACGCCTGTAAACACGCTAATCCGCTGTTCCAGCCATTCAGCCTCGGGCTTTTATTAAGAAAGCCGTTTTCTCGCTCGATAAATGAATTATATCATAACGCGAACCAATTACTGTTAAATGCCACCGCCACGCCATCTGCGTTCCGATGGAGTTACAGAGTAAACGCTTCTTCTTATTTTATAACATTTTTTTTAGGATTGCATTCTGAGGAATCGTATAATTTTTACTATGAGGCTAGAAAAACAATTTAGGAAACAACATCAGAACTAAAAAATAAGGCTCAAAAATAAAAATTTTTTTATAATTTTTTTTAATGTGAACAATTTGGAACATTTTAGTTTTGTTAGTTTCGTTAGTTTTGTTATTTTTGTTAGTTTCGTTAGTTTTGTTAGTTTCGTTAGTTTTGTTAGTTTTGTTAGTTTTGTTAGTTTTGTTAGTTTTG